>JANJGN010002337.1:0-75789 GCA_026770705.1 Isurus oxyrinchus
TTACCGAAGATTTTGCCACTCTGTCATCGTCACATTTACTGAATTTTTACTGAAAGTTAACCCACTCTGTCATGGTCACTCTTACTGAATATTTTTTGAACATTTAGCCAATCTGACATGGTCACTCTTACTGAATAATTACTGAAAAATTAGCCACTCTGTCATGGTCACTCTTACTGAATATTTACTGAAAATTTAGCCACTCTGTCATGGTCAATCTTACTGAATATTTACTGAACATTCAGCCACTCTGTCATGGTCACTTTTACTGAATATTTACTGTAAATTTAGCCACTCTGTCATGGTCACTCTTACTGACTACTTACTGAAAATTTAACCACACTGTCATGGTCACACTTACTGAATATTTACTGAAAATTTAGCCACTCTGTCATGGTCACTCTTACTGAATATAAACAGAAAATTTAGCCACTCTGTCATGGTCACTCTCACTGAATATTTACTGAGAATTTAGCCACTCTGTCATGGTCACTTTACTGAATATTTAATGAAAATTTAGCCTCTCTGTCATGGTCACTCTTACTGAATAGTTACTGAAAATTTAGACACTCTGTCATGGTCACTCTTACTGAATATTTACTGAAAATTTAGCCACTCTGTCATGGTCACTCTCACTGAATATTTACTGAGAATTTAGCCACTCTGTCATGGTCAATTTACTGAATATTTACTGAAAATTTAGCCCCTCTTGTCATGGTCACTCTTACTGAATATTAACTGTAAATTTAGCCACTCTGTCATGGTCACTTTTACTGAATATTTACTGAAAATTTTAGCCACTCTGTCATGGTCACTTTTACTGAATATTTACTGTAAATTTAGCCACTCTGTCATGGTAATTCTTACTGAATATTTACTGAAAATTTAGCCTCTCTGTCATGGTCACTCTTACTGAATATTTACTGAAAATTTAGCCACTCTGTCATGGTCACTTTTACTGAATATTTACTGAAAATTTGGCCACTCTGTCATTGCCACTTTAATTAATATTTACTGAAAATTTAGCCTCTCTGCCATGGTCACTCTTACTGAATATTTACCGAAAATTTAGCCACTCTGTCATGGTCACTCTTACTGAATATTTACTGAAAATGTAGCCTCTCTGTCATGGTCACTCTCACTGAAAATTTACCGAAGATTTTGCCACTCTGTCATCGTCACATTTACTGAATTTTTACTGAAAGTTAAGCCACTCTGTCATGGTCACTCTTACTGAATATTTTTTGAACATTTAGCCAATCTGACATGGTCACTCTTAGTGAATAATTACTGAAAAATTAGCCACTCTGTCATGGTAACTCTTACTGAATATTTACTGAAAATTTAGCCACTCTGTGATGGTCACTCTTACTGAATATTTACTGAAAATTCAGCCACTCTGTCATGGTCACTTTTACTGAATATTTACTGTAAATTTAGCCACTCTGTCATGGTCACACTTACTGACTATTTACTGAAATTTTAGCCACTCTGTCATGGTCACACTTACTGAATATTTACTGAAAATTTAGCCACTCTGTCATGGTCACTCTTACTGAATATATACAGAAAATTTAGCCACTCTGTCATGGTCACTCTCACTGAATATTTACTGAGAATTTAACCACTCTGTCATGGTCACTCTTACTGAATATTTAGTGAAAATTTAGCCACTCTGTCATGGTCACTCTTACTGAATATTTAGTGAAAATTTAGCCTCTCTGTCATGGTCACACTTACTGAATATTTACTGAAAATTTAGCCACTCTGTCATGGTCCCTTTTACTGAATATTAACTGAAAATTATCCGCTCTGTCATTGTCACTCTTACTGAATATTTAATGAAAATTTAGCCACTCTGTCATGGTCACCGTTACTGAATATTTAATGAAAATTTAGCCACTCTGTCATTGTCACTCTTACTGAATATTTAATGAAAATTTAGCCACTCTGTCATGGTCACTCCTACTGAATATTTATTGAAAATTTAGCCTCTCTGTCATGGTCACTTTTACTGAATATTTACTGTAAATTTAGCCACTCTGTCATTGTAATTCTTACTGAATATTTACTGAAAATTTAGCCTCTCCGTCATGGACACTCTAACTGAATATTTACTGAAAATTTAGCCACTCTGTCATGGTCACTCTTACTGAATAATTACTGAAAATTTGGCCACTCAGTCATGGTCACTTTAATTAATGTTTACTGAAAATTTAGCCTTTCTGCCATGGTCACTCTTACTGAATATTTATTGAATATTTAGCCACTCTGTCATGGTCACACTTGCCGAATATTTACCTGAAAATTTAGCCAGTCTGTCATGGTCACGCTTGCCGAATATTTACTGAAAATTTAGCCACCCAGTTATGATCATTTTACTGAATATTTACTGAAAATTTAGCCACTCTGTCATGGTCACTCTTACTGAATATTTACTGAAAATTTAGCCTCTCTGTCATGGTGACTCTTACTGAATATTTACTGAAAATTTGGCCACTCTGTCATGGTCACTTTAACTGAATATTTACTGAAAATTTAACCACTCTGTGATGGTCACACTTACTGAATATTTACTGATAATTTAGCCCCTCTGTAATTGTCACTCTTACTGAATATTGACTGAGAATATAGCCACTCTTTCATGGTCACTCTTACTGCATATTTACTGAAAATTTAGCCTCTTTGTCATGTTCACTCTTACTGAATATTTACTGATAATTTAGCCCCTCTGTCTTGGTCACTCTTACTGAATATTTACTGAGAATATAGCCTCTCTGCCTTGATCACTATTACTGAATATTTACTGAAAATTTAGCCCCTCTTTCATGGTCACTCTTACTGAATAATTACTGAAAAATTAGCCACTCTGTCATGGTCACACTTACTGAATATTTACTGTAAATTTAGCCACTCTGTCATGGTCACTGTTACTGAATAATTACTGAAAATTCAACCACTCTGTCATGGTCACTCTTACTGAATAATTACTGAAAATCTAGCCACTCTGTCATGGTCACTCTTACTGAATATTTACTGAAAATGTAGCCTCTCTGTCATGGTCACTCTCACTGAAAATTTACCGAAGATTTTGCCACTCTGTCATCGTCACATTTACTGAATTTTTACTGAAAGTTAACCCACTCTGTCATGGTCACTCTTACTGAATATTTTTTGAACATTTAGCCAATCTGACATGGTCGCTCTTACTGAATAATTACTGAAAAATTAGCCACTCTGTCATGGTCACTCTTACTGAATATTTACTGAAAATTTAGCCACTCTGTCATGGTCACTCTTACTGAATATTTACTGAACATTCAGCCACTATGTCATGGTCACTTTAATTTATATTTACTGAAAATTTAGCCACTCTGCCATGGTCACTCTTACTGAATATTTCATTGAAAATTTAGCCACTCTGTCATGGTCACTCTTACTGAATATTTACTGAAAATTTAGCCACTCTGTCATGGTCACTTTTACTGAATATTTTGTGAAATTTAGCCTCTCTGTCATGGTCACTCTTACTGAATATTTATTGAAAATTTAGCCACGCTGTCATGGTCACTCTTACTGAATATTTACTGAAAATTTAGCCACTCTGTCATGGTCACTTTACTGAATATTTACTGAAAATCTAGCCACTCTGTCATGGTCACACTTGCCGAATATTTACTGAAAATTGAGCGACTATGTCATGGTCACTCTTGCCGAATATTTGCTATAAATTTAGCCACCCAGTCATGATCACTTTTACTGAAAATTTACTGAAAATTTAGCCACTCTGTCATGGTCACTCTTACTGAATATTTACTGATAATTTAGCCTCTCTGTCATGGTGACTCTTACTGAATATTTACTGAAAATTTAGCCACTCTGTCATGGTCACTTTAACTGAATATTTACTGAAAATTTAACCAATCTGTGATGGTCACACTTACTGAATATTTACTGATAATTTAGCCCATCTGTCCTTGTCACTCTTACTGAATATTTACTGAGAATATAGCCACTCTGTCATGGTCACTCTTACTGATATTTACTGAAAATTTAGCCTCTCTGTCATGGTCACTATTACTGAATATTTACTAATAATTTAGCCCTTCTGTCTTGGTCACTCTTACTGAATAATTTCTGAAAAATTAGCCACTCTGTCATGGTAACACTTACTGAATATTTACTGTAAATTTAGCCACTCTGTCATGGTCACTCTTACTGAATAATTACTGAAAATTAAACCACTCTGTCATGGTCACTCTTACTGAATAATTACTGAAAATCTAGCCACTCTGTCGTGGTCACTTTTACTGAATATTTACTGAAAATTAAGCCACTCTGTCATGGTCACATTTACTGAATATTTACAGAAAGTTAAGCTACTTTGTCATGGTCCCTCTTACTGAATATTTTAAGAAAATTTAGCCACTCTGTAATGGTCACTCTTACTGAATATTTAGTGAAAATTTAGCCACTCTGTCATGGTCACTCTTACTGAATAATTACTGAAAAATTAGCCACTCTGTCATGGTCACTCTTACTGAATATTTACTGAAAATTTAGCCACTCTGTCATGGTCACTCTTACTGAATAGTTACTGAAAATTTAGCCACTCTGTCATGGTCACTTTTACTGAATATTTACTGAAAATTTAGCCACTCTGTCATGGTCACTCTTACTGAATATTAACTGTAAATTTAGCCACTCTGTCATGGTCACTTTTACTGAATATTTTCTGAAAATTTAGCCACTCTGTCATGGTCACTTTAATTAATATTTACTGAAAATTTAGCTTCTCTGTCATGGTCATTCATACTGAATAGTTACTGAAAATTTCGCCACTCTGTCATGGTCACTCTCACTGAATATTTACTGAGATTTTAGCCACTCTGTCATGGTCACTTTACTGAATATTTACTGAAAATTTAGCCTCTCTGTCATGGTCACTCTTACTGAATAGTTACTGAAAATTTAGCCATTCTGTCATGGTCACTCTTACTGAATATTAACTGTAAATTTAGCCTCTCTGCCATGGTCACTCTTACTGAATATTTATTGAAAATTTAGCCACTCTGTCATGGTCACTCTTACTGAATATTTACTGAAAATTTAGCCACTGTGTCATGGTCACTTTTAATGAATATTTAGTGAAAATTTAGCCAATCTGTCATGGTCACTCTTACTGAATATTTATTGAAAATTTAGCTACGCTGTCATGGTCACTCTTACTGAATATTTACTGAAAATTTAGCCACTCTGTCATGGTCACTCTTACTGAATATTTACTGAAAATTTAGCCACTCTGTCATGGTCACTTTTACTGAATATTGACTGAAAATTTGGCCACTATGTCATGGTCACTTTAATTAATATTTACTGAAAATTTAGCCACTCTGCCATGGTCACTCTTACTGAATTTTTATTGAAAATTTAGCCACTCTGTCATGGTCACTCTTACTGAATATTTACTGAAAATTTAGCCACTCTGTCATGGTCACTTTTACTGAATATTTAGTGAAGATTTAGCCTCTCTGTCATGGTCACTCTTACTGAATATTTGCTGAAAATTTAGCCACCCAGTCATGATCACTTTTACTGAATATTTACTGAAAATTTAGCCACTCTGTCATGGTCACTCTTACTGAATATTTACTGATAATTTAGCCTCTCTGTCATGGTGACTCTTACTGAATATTTACTGAAAATTTAGCCTCTCTGTCATGGTCACTTTAACTGAATATTTGCTGAAAGTTTAACCACTCTGTGATGGTCACACTTACTGAATATTTACAGATAATTTAGCCCCTCTGTCCTTGTCACTCTTACTGAATATTTACTGAGGATATAGCCACTCTGTCATGGTCACTCTTACTGAATATTTACTGAAAATTTAGCCTCTCTGTCATGGTCACTATTACTGAATATTTACTGATAATTTAGCCCTTCTGTCTTGGTCACTCTTACTGAATAATTTCTGAAAAATTAGCCACTCTGTCATGGTCAGACTTACTGAATATTTACTGTCAATTTAGCCACTCTGTCATGGTCACTCTTACTGAATAATTACTGAAAATCTAGCCACTCTGTCGTGGTCACTTTTACTGAATAATTCCTGAAAATTTAGCCACTCTGTCATGGTCACATTTACTGAATATTTACTGAAAGTTAAGCTACTCTGTCATGGTCCCTCTTACTGAATATTTTAAGAAAATTTAGCCACTCTGTCATGGTCACTCTTACTGAATAATTACTGAAAAATTAGCCACTCTGTCATGGTCACACTTACTGAATATTTACTGTAAATTTAGCCACTCTGTCATGGTCACTGTTACTGAATAATTACTGAAAATTAAACCACTCTGTCATGGTCACTCTTACTGAATAATTACTAAAAATCTAGCCACTCTGTCATGGTCACTCTTACTGAATATTTACTGAAAATGTAGCCTCTCTGTCATGGTCACTCTCACTGAAAATTTACCGAAGATTTTGCCACTCTGTCATCGTCACTTTTACTGAATTTTTACTGAAAGTTAACCCACTCTGTCATGGTCACTCTTACTGAATATTTTTTGAAAATTTAGCCACTCTGACATGGTCACTCTTACTGAATAATTACTGAAAAATTAGCCACTCTGTCATGGTCACTCTTACTGAATATTTATTGAAAATTTAGCCACTCTGTCATGGTCACTCTTACTGAATATTTACTGAAAATTTAGCCACTCTGTCATGGTCACTTTTACTGAATATTTACTGTTAATTTAGCCACTCTGTCATGGTCACTCTTACTGACTATTTACTGAAAATTTAGCCACTCTGTCATGGTCACACTTACTGAATATTTACTGAAAATTTAGCCACTCTGTCATGGTCACACTTACTGAATATAAACAGAAAATTTAGCCACTCTGTCATGGTCACTCTCACTGAATATTTACTGAGAATTTAGCCACTCTGTCATGGTCACTTTACTGAATATTTACTGAAAATTTAGCCTCTCTGTCATGGTCACTCTTAGTGAATAGTTACTGAAAATTTAGACACTCTGTCATGGTCACTCTTACTGAATATAAACAGAAAATTTAGCCACTCTGTCATGGTCACTCTCACTGAATATTTACTGAGAATTTAGCCACTCTGTCATGGTCATTTTACTGAATATTTACTGAAAATTTAGCCACTCTTGTCATGGTCACTCTTACTGAATATTAACTGTAAATTTAGCCACTCTGTCATGGTCACTTTTACTGAATATTTACTGAAAATTTAGCCACTCTGTCATGGTCACTTTTACTGAATATTTACTGTAAATTTAGCCACTCTGTCATGGTAATTCTTACTGAATATTTACTGAAAATTTAGCCTCTCTGTCATGGTCACTCTTACTGAATATTTTCCGAAAATTTAGCCACTCTGTCATGGTCACTTTTACTGAATATTTACTGAAAATTTGGCCACTCTGTCATTGTCACTTTAATTAATATTTACTGAAAATTTATCCTCTCTGCCATGGTCACTCTTACTGAATATTTACTGAAAATTTAGCCACTCTGTCATGGTCACTTTTAATGAATATTTAGTGAAAATATAGCCTCTCTGTCATGGTCACTCTTACTGAATATTTATTGAAAATTTAGCCACTCTGTCATGGTCACTCTAACTGAATATTTACTGAAAATGTAGCCACTCTGTCATGGTCACTCTTACTGAATATTTACTGAAAATTTAGCCACTCTGTCATGGTCACTTTTACTGAATATTGACTGAAAATTTGGCCACTATGTCATGGTCACTTTAATTAATATTTACTGAAAATTTAGCCACTCTGCCATGGTCACTCTTACTGAATATTTATTTAAAATTTAGCCACTCTGTCATGGTTACTCTTACTGAATATTTACTGTAAATTTAGCCACTCTGTCATGGTCACTTTTACTGAATATTTTGTGAAAATTTAGCCTCTCTGTCATGGTCACTCTTACTGAATATTTATTGAAAATTTAGCCACGCTGTCATGGTCACTCTTACTGAATAATTACTGAAAATCTAGCCACTCTGTCGTGGTCACTTTTACTGAATAATTCCTGAAAATTTAGCCACTCTGTCATGGTCACATTTACTGAATATTTACTGAAAGTTAAGCTACTCTGTCATGGTCCCTCTTACTGAATATTTTAAGAAAATTTAGCCACTCTGTCATGGTCACTCTTACTGAATAATTACTGAAAAATTAGCCACTCTGTCATGGTCACACTTACTGAATATTTACTGTAAATTTAGCCACTCTGTCATGGTCACTGTTACTGAATAATTACTGAAAATTAAACCACTCTGTCATGGTCACTCTTACTGAATAATTACTAAAAATCTAGCCACTCTGTCATGGTCACTCTTACTGAATATTTACTGAAAATGTAGCCTCTCTGTCATGGTCACTCTCACTGAAAATTTACCGAAGATTTTGCCACTCTGTCATCGTCACTTTTACTGAATTTTTACTGAAAGTTAACCCACTCTGTCATGGTCACTCTTACTGAATATTTTTTGAAAATTTAGCCACTCTGACATGGTCACTCTTACTGAATAATTACTGAAAAATTAGCCACTCTGTCATGGTCACTCTTACTGAATATTTATTGAAAATTTAGCCACTCTGTCATGGTCACTCTTACTGAATATTTACTGAAAATTTAGCCACTCTGTCATGGTCACTTTTACTGAATATTTACTGTTAATTTAGCCACTCTGTCATGGTCACTCTTCCTGACTATTTACTGAAAATTTAGCCACTCTGTCATGGTCACACTTACTGAATATTCACTGAAAATTTAGCCACTCTGTCATGGTCACCCTTACTGAATATAAACAGAAAATTTAGCCACTCTGTCATGGTCACTCTCACTGAATATTTACTGAGAATTTAGCCACTCTGTCATGGTCACTTTACTGAATATTTACTGAAAATTTAGCCTCTCTGTCATGGTCACTCTTAGTGAATAGTTACTGAAAATTTAGACACTCTGTCATGGTCACTCTTACTGAATATAAACAGAAAATTTAGCCACTCTGTCATGGTCACTCTCACTGAATATTTACTGAGAATTTAGCCACTCTGTCATGGTCATTTTACTGAATATTTACTGAAAATTTAGCCACTCTTGTCATGGTCACTCTTACTGAATATTAACTGTAAATTTAGCCACTCTGTCAAGGTCACTTTTACTGAATATTTACTGAAAATTTAGCCACTCTGTCATGGTCACTTTTACTGAATATTTACTGTAAATTTAGCCACTCTGTCATGGTAATTCTTTCTGAATATTTACTGAAAATTTAGCCTCTCTGTCATGGTCACTCTTACTGAATATTTTCCGAAAATTTAGCCACTCTGTCATGGTCACTTTTACTGAATATTTACTGAAAATTTGGCCACTCTGTCATTGTCACTTTAATTAATATTTACTGAAAATTTATCCTCTCTGCCATGGTCACTCTTACTGAATATTTACTGAAAATTTAGCCACTCTGTCATGGTCACTTTTAATGAATATTTAGTGAAAATATAGCCTCTCTGTCATGGTCACTCTTACTGAATATTTATTGAAAATTTAGCCACTCTGTCATGGTCACTCTAACTGAATATTTACTGAAAATGTAGCCACTCTGTCATGGTCACTCTTACTGAATATTTACTGAAAATTTAGCCACTCTGTCATGGTCACTTTTACTGAATATTGACTGA
Organism: Isurus oxyrinchus; assembly: GCA_026770705.1. Lineage (NCBI taxonomy): Eukaryota > Metazoa > Chordata > Chondrichthyes > Lamniformes > Lamnidae > Isurus > Isurus oxyrinchus. The sequence goes on from JANJGN010002337.1 coordinate 9,746, forward strand.
AAATTTGGCCACTATGTCATGGTCACTTTAATTAATATTTACTGAAAATTTAGCCACTCTGCCATGGTCACTCTTACTGAATATTTATTTAAAATTTAGCCACTCTGTCATGGTCACTCTTACTGAATATTTACTGTAAATTTAGCCACTCTGTCATGGTCACTTTTACTGAATATTTTGTGAAAATTTAGCCTCTCTGTCATGGTCACTCTTACTGAATATTTATTGAAAATTTAGCCACGCTGTCATGGTCACTCTTACTGAATATTTACTGAAAATTTAGCCACTCTGTCATGGTCACTTTACTGAATATTTACTGAAAATCTAGCCACTCTGTCATGGTCACACTTGCCGAATATTTACTGAAAATTTAGCCACTCTGTCATGGTCACTCTTGCCGAATATTTGCTGTAAATTTAGCCACCCAGTCATGATCACTTTTACTGAATATTTACTGAAAATTTAGCCACTCTGTCATGGTCACTCTTACTGAATATTTACTGATAATTTAGCGTCTCTGTCAGGGTGACTCTTACTGAATATTTACTGAAAATTTAGCCTCTCTGTCATGGTCACTTTAACTGAATATTTACTGAAAATGTAACCACTCTGTGATGGTCACACTTACTGAATATTTACTGATAATTTAGCCCCTCTGTCCTTGTCACTCTTACTGAATATTAACTGAGAATATAGCCACTCTGTCATGGTCACTCTTACTGATATTTACTGAAAATTTAGCCTCTCTGTCATGGTCACTATTACTGAATATTTACTGATAATTTAGCCCTTCTGTCTTGGTCACTCTTACTGAATAATTTCTGAAAAATTAGCCACTCTGTCATGGTAACACTTACTGAATATTTACTGTAAATTTAGCCACTCTGTCATGGTCACTCTTACTGAATAATTGCTGAAAATTAAACCACTCTGTCATGGTCACTCTTACTGAATAATTACTGAAAATCTAGCCACTCTGTCGTGGTCACTTTTACTGAATATTTACTGAAAATTTAGCCACTCTGTCATGGTCACATTTACTGAATATTTACTGAAAGTTAAGCTACATTGTCATGGTCCCTCTTACTGAATATTTTAAGCAAATTTAGCCACTCTGTAATGGTCACTCTTACTGAATAATTACTTAAAAATTAGCCACTCTGTCATGGTCACTCTTACTGAATATTTACTGAAAATTTAGCCACTCTGTCATGGTCACTCTTACTGAATAGTTACTGAAAATTTAGCCACTCTGTCATGGTCACTTTTACTGAATATTTACTGAAAATTTAGCCACTCTGTCATGGTCGCTCTTACTGAATATTAACTGTAAATTTAGCCACTCTGTCATGGTCACTTTTACTGAATATTTTCTGAAAATTTAGCCACTCTGTCATGGTCACTTTAATTAATATTTACTGAAAATTTAGCCTCTCTGCCATGGTCTCTCTTACTGAATATTTATTGAAAATTTAGCCTCTCTGTCATGGTCACTCTTACTGAATATTTGCTGAAAATTTAGCCACTCTGTCATGGTCACTCTTACTGAATATTTAGTGAAGATTTAGCCTCTCTGTCATGGTCACTCTTACTGAATAATTACTGAAAAATTAGCCAGTCTGTCATGGTCACACTTACTGAATATTTACTGTAAATTTAGCCACTCTGTCATGGTCACTGTTACTGAATAATTACTGAAAATTAAACCACTCTGTCATGGTCACTCTTACTGAATAATTACTTAAAATCTAGCCACTCTGTCATGGTCACTCTTACTGAATATTTACTGAAAATTTAGCCTCTCTGTCATGGTCACTCTTACTGAAAATTTACCGAAAATTTTGCCACTCTGTCATCGTCACATTTACTGAATTTTTACTGAAAGTTAACCCACTCTGTCATGGTCACTCTTACTGAATATTTTTAGAAAATTTAGCCACTCTGTCATGGTCACTATTACTGAATAATTACTGAAAAATTAGCCACTCTGTCATGGTCACTCTTACTGAATATTTACTGAAAATCTAGCCACTCTGTCATGGTCACTCTTACTGAATATTTACTGAACATTCAGCCACTCTGTCATGGTCACTTTTACTGAATATTTACTGAACATTCAGCCACTCTGTCATGGCCACTTTTACTGAATATTTACTGTAACTTTAGCCACTCTGTCATGGTCACTCTTACTGAATATTTACTGAAAATTTAGCCACTCTGTCATGGTCACTTTACTGAATATTTACTGAAAATCTAGCCACTCTGTCATGGTCACACTTGCCGAATATTTACTGAAAATTTAGCCACTCTGTCATGGTCACTCTTGCCGAATATTTGCTGTAAATTTAGCCACCCAGTCATGATCACTTTTACTGAATATTTACTGAAAATTTAGCCACTCTGTCATGGTCACTCTTACTGAATATTTACTGATAATTTAGCGTCTCTGTCAGGGTGACTCTTACTGAATATTTACTGAAAATTTAGCCTCTCTGTCATGGTCACTTTAACTGAATATTTACTGAAAATGTAACCACTCTGTGATGGTCACACTTACTGAATATTTACTGATAATTTAGCCCCTCTGTCCTTGTCACTCTTACTGAATATTAACTGAGAATATAGCCACTCTGTCATGGTCACTCTTACTGATATTTACTGACAATTTAGCCTCTCTGTCATGGTCACTATTACTGAATATTTACTGATAATTTAGCCCTTCTGTCTTGGTCACTCTTACTGAATAATTTCTGAAAAATTAGCCACTCTGTCATGGTAACACTTACTGAATATTTACTGTAAATTTAGCCACTCTGTCATGGTCACTCTTACTGAATAATTGCTGAAAATTAAACCACTCTGTCATGGTCACTCTTACTGAATAATTACTGAAAATCTAGCCACTCTGTCGTGGTCACTTTTACTGAATATTTACTGAAAATTTAGCCACTCTGTCATGGTCACATTTACTGAATATTTACTGAAAGTTAAGCTACTTTGTCATGGTCCCTCTTACTGAATATTTTAAGCAAATTTAGCCACTCTGTAATGGTCACTCTTACTGGATAATTACTGAAAAATTAGCCACTCTGTCATGGTCACTCTTACTGAATATTTACTGAAAATTTAGCCACTCTGTCATGGTCACTCTTACTGAATAGTTACTGAAAATTTAGCCACTCTGTCATGGTCACTTTTACTGAATATTTACTGAAAATTTAGCCACTCTGTCATGGTCGCTCTTACTGAATATTAACTGTAAATTTAGCCACTCTGTCATGGTCACTTTTACTGAATATTTTCTGAAAATTTAGCCACTCTGTCATGGTCACTTTAATTAATATTTACTGAAAATTTAGCCTCTCTGCCATGGTCTCTCTTACTGAATATTTATTGAAAATTTAGCCTCTCTGTCATGGTCACTCTTACTGAATATTTGCTGAAAATTTAGCCACTCTGTCATGGTCACTCTTACTGAATATTTAGTGAAGATTTAGCCTCTCTGTCATGGTCACTCTTACTGAATAATTACTGAAAAATTAGCCAGTCTGTCATGGTCACACTTACTGAATATTTACTGTAAATTTAGCCACTCTGTCATGGTCACTGTTACTGAATAATTACTGAAAATTAAACCACTCTGTCATGGTCACTCTTACTGAATAATTACTTAAAATCTAGCCACTCTGTCATGGTCACTCTTACTGAATATTTACTGAAAATTTAGCCTCTCTGTCATGGTCACTCTTACTGAAAATTTACCGAAAATTTTGCCACTCTGTCATCATCACATTTACTGAATTTTTACTGAAAGTTAACCCACTCTGTCATGGTCACTCTTACTGAATATTTTTAGAAAATTTAGCCACTCTGTCATGGTCACTATTACTGAATAATTACTGAAAAATTAGCCACTCTGTCATGGTCACTCTTACTGAATATTTACTGAAAATCTAGCCACTCTGTCATGGTCACTCTTACTGAATATTTACTGAACATTCAGCCACTCTGTCATGGTCACTTTTACTGAATATTTACTGAACATTCAGCCACTCTGTCATGGTCACTTTTACTGAATATTTACTGTAACTTTAGCCACTCTGTCATGGTCACTCTTACTGAATATTTACTGAAAATTTAGCCACTCTGTCATGGTCACTTTACTGAATATTTACTGAAAATCTAGCCACTCTGTCATGGTCACACTTGCCGAATATTTACTGAAAATTTAGCCAATCTGTCATGGTCACTCTTGCCGAATATTAACTGAAAATTTAGCCACCCAGTCATGATCACTTTTACTGAATATTTACTGAAAATTTAGCCACTCTGTCATTGTCACTCTTACTGAATATTTACTGAAAATTTAGCCTCTCTGTCATGGTGACTCTTACTGAATATTTACTGAAAATTTAGCCACTCTGTCATGGTCACTTTTACTGAATATTTAGTGAAAATATAGCCTCTCTGTCATGGTCACTCTTACTGAATATTTACTGAAAATTTAGCCACACTGTCATGGTCACACTTACTGAATATTTACTGAAAATTTAGCCACTCTGTCATGGTCACTTTACTGAATATTTACTGAAAATCTAGCCACACTGTCATGGTCACACTTACCGAATATTTACTGAAAATTTAGCCACTCTGTCATTGTCACTCTGGCCGAATATTTACTGAAAATTTAGCCACCCAGTCATGATCACTTTTACTGAATATTTACTGAAAATTTAGCCACTCTGTCATGGTCACTCTTACTGAATATTTACTGAAAATTTAGCCTCTCTGTCATGGTGACTCTTACTGAATATTTACTGAAAATTTAGCCACTCTGTCATGGTCACTTTAACTGAATATTTACTGAAAATGTAACCACTCAGTGATCGTCACACTAACTGAATATTAACTGATAATTTAGCCCCTCTGTCCTTGTCACTCTTACTGAATATTTACTGAGAATATAGCCACACTGTCATGGTCACTCTTACTGAATACTTACTGAAAATTTAGCCTCTCTGTCATGGTCACTATTACTGAATATTTACTGATAATTTAGCCCCTCTGTCTTGTTCACTCTTACTGAATATTTACTGAGAATATAGCCACTCTGTCATGGTCACTCTTACTGAATATTTACTGAAAATATAGCCTCTCTGTCATGATCACTATTAGTGAATATTTACTGATAATTTAGCCCCTCTGTCATGGTCTCTCTTACTGAATAATTACTGAAAAATTAGCCACTCTTTCATGGTCACATTACTGAATATTTACTGTAAATTTAGCCACTCTGTCATGGTCACTGTTACTGAATAATTACTGAAAATTAAACCAATCTGTCATGGTCACTCTTACTGAATAATTACTGAAAATCTAGTCACTCTGTCATGGTCACTTTAACTGAATATTTATTGAAAATTTAGCCACTCTGTCATGGTCACTCTTACTGAATATTTACTGAAAATTTAGCCTCTCTGTCATGGTCACTCTTACTGAAAATTTACTGAAAATTTAGCGACTCTGTCATCGTCACTTTTACTGAATTTTTACTGAAAGTTAAGCCACTCTGTCATGGTCACTCTTACTGAATATTTTTAGAAAATTTAGCCACTCTGTCATCGTCACTCTTACTGAATAATTACTGAAAAATTAGCCACTCTGTCATGGTAACTCTTACTGAATATTTACTGAAAATTTAGCCACTCTGTGATGGTCACTCTTACTGAATATTTACTGAAAATTCAGCCACTCTGTCATGGTCACTTTTACTGAATATTTACTGTAAATTTAGCCACTCTGTCATGGTCACACTTACTGACTATTTACTGAAATTTTAGCCACTCTGTCATGGTCACACTTACTGAATATTTACTGAAAATTTAGCCACTCTGTCATGGTCACTCTTACTGAATATATACAGAAAATTTAGCCACTCTGTCATGGTCACTCTTACTGAATATTTACTGAGAATTTAACCACTCTGTCATGGTCACTCTTACTGAATATTTAGTGAAAATTTAGCCACTCTGTCATGGTCACTCTTACTGAATATTTAGTGAAAATTTAGCCTCTCTGTCATGGTCACACTTACTGAATATTTACTGAAAATTTAGCCACTCTGTCATGGTCCCTTTTACTGAATATTAACTGAAAATTTAGCCGCTCTGTCATTGTCACTCTTACTGAATATTTAATGAAAATTTAGCCACTCTGTCATGGTCACCGTTACTGAATATTTAATGAAAATTTAGCCACTCTGTCATTGTCACTCTTACTGAATATTTAATGAAAATTTAGCCACTCTGTCATGGTCACTCCTACTGAATATTTATTGAAAATTTAGCCTCTCTGTCATGGTCACTTTTACTGAATATTTACTGTAAATTTAGCCACTCTGTCATTGTAATTCTTACTGAATATTTACTGAAAATTTAGCCTCTCCGTCATGGACACTCTAACTGAATATTTACTGAAAATTTAGCCACTCTGTCATGGTCACTCTTACTGAATAATTACTGAAAATTTGGCCACTCAGTCATGGTCACTTTAATTAATATTTACTGAAAATTTAGCCTTTCTGCCATGGTCACTCTTACTGAATATTTATTGAATATTTAGCCACTCTGTCATGGTCACACTTGCCGAATATTTACTGAAAATTTAGCCAGTCTGTCATGGTCACGCTTGCCGAATATTTACTGAAAATTTAGCCACCCAGTTATGATCATTTTACTGAATATTTACTGAAAATTTAGCCACTCTGTCATGGTCACTCTTACTGAATATTTACTGAAAATTTAGCCTCTCTGTCATGGTGACTCTTACTGAATATTTACTGAAAATTTGGCCACTCTGTCATGGTCACTTTAACTGAATATTTACTGAAAATTTAACCACTCTGTGATGGTCACACTTACTGAATATTTACTGATAATTTAGCCCCTCTGTAATTGTCACTCTTACTGAATATTGACTGAGAATATAGCCACTCTTTCATGGTCACTCTTACTGAATATTTACTGAAAATTTAGCCTCTCTGTCATGTTCACTCTTACTGAATATTTACTGATAATTTAGCCCCTCTGTCTTGGTCACTCTTACTGAGAATATAGCCTCTCTGCCTTGATCACTATTACTGAATATTTACTGAAAATTTAGCCCCTCTTTCATGGTCACTCTTACTGAATAATTACTGAAAAATTAGCCACTCTGTCATGGTCACACTTACTGAATATTTACTGTAAATTTAGCCACTCTGTCATGGTCACTGTTACTGAATAATTACTGAAAATTCAACCACTCTGTCATGGTCACTCTTACTGAATAATTACTGAAAATCTAGCCACTCTGTCATGGTCACTCTTACTGAATATTTACTGAAAATGTAGCCTCTCTGTCATGGTCACTCTCACTGAAAATTTACCGAAGATTTTGCCACTCTGTCATCGTCACATTTACTGAATTTTTACTGAAAGTTAACCCACTCTGTCATGGTCACTCTTACTGAATATTTTTTGAACATTTAGCCAATCTGACATGGTCACTCTTACTGAATAATTACTGAAAAATTAGCCACTCTGTCATGGTCACTCTTACTGAATATTTACTGAAAATTTAGCCACTCTGTCATGGTCACTCTTACTGAATATTTACTGAAAATTTAGCCTCTCAGTCATGGTCATTTTTACTGAATATTTAATGAAAATTTAGCCGCTCTTTCATTGTCACTCTTACTGAATATTTCCTGTGAATATAGCCACTCTGTCATGGTCACTCTCACTTAATATTTACAAAAAATTTAGCCTCTCTGTCTAGGTCACTATTACTGAATATTTAATGATAATTTAGCCCCTCTCTCATGGTCACTCTTACTGAATAATTTCTGAAAATCAAGCCACTCTGTCATGCTCCCTCTTACTGAATATTTACTGAAAATCTAGCTACTCTGTCATGGTCACTTTTACAGTGATATTTACTGAAAATTTAGCCACTCTGTCATGGTCACTGTTACTGAATAATTACTGAAAATTAAACCACTCTGTCATGGTCACTCTTACTGAATAATTACTTAAAATCTAGCCACTCTGTCATGGTCACTCTTACTGAATATTTACTGAAAATTTAGCCTCTCTGTCATGGTCACTCTTACTGAAAATTTACCGAAAATTTTGCCACTCTGTCATCGTCACATTTACTGAATTTTTACTGAAAGTTAACCCACTCTGTCATGGTCACTCTTACTGAATATTTTTAGAAAATTTAGCCACTCTGTCATGGTCACTATTACTGAATAATTACTGAAAAATTAGCCACTCTGTCATGGTCACTCTTACTGAATATTTACTGAAAATCTAGCCACTCTGTCATGGTCACTCTTACTGAATATTTACTGAACATTCAGCCACTCTGTCATGGTCACTTTTACTGAATATTTACTGAACATTCAGCCACTCTGTCATGGTCACTTTTACTGAATATTTACTGTAACTTTAGCCAGTCTGTCATGGTCACTCTTACTGAATATTTACTGAAAATTTAGCCACTCTGTCATGGTCACTTTACTGAATATTTACTGAAAATCTAGCCACTCTGTCATGGTCACACTTGCCGAATATTTACTGAAAATTTAGCCAATCTGTCATGGTCACTCTTGCCGAATATTAACTGAAAATTTAGCCACCCAGTCATGATCACTTTTACTGAATATTTACTGAAAATTTAGCCACTCTGTCATTGTCACTCTTACTGAATATTTACTGAAAATTTAGCCTCTCTGTCATGGTGACTCTTACTGAATATTTACTGAAAATTTAGCCACTCTGTCATGGTCACTTTTACTGAATATTTAGTGAAAATTTAGCCTCTCTGTCATGGTCACTCTTACTGAATATTTACTGTAAATTTAGCTTCTCTGTCATGGTCACTCTTACTGAATATTTACTGAAAATTTAGCCACACTGTCATGGTCACACTTACTGAATATTTACTGAAAATTTAGCCACTCTGTCATGGTCACTTTACTGAATATTTACTGAAAATCTAGCCACACTGTCATGGTCACACTTACCGAATATTTACTGAAAATTTAGCCACTCTGTCATTGTCACTCTGGCCGAATATTTACTGAAAATTTAGCCACCCAGTCATGATCACTTTTACTGAATATTTACTGAAAATTTAGCCACTCTGTCATGGTCACTCTTACTGAATATTTACTGAAAATTTAGCCTCTCTGTCATGGTGACTCTTACTGAATATTTACTGAAAATTTAGCCACTCTGTCATGGTCACTTTAACAGAATATTTACTGAAAATGTAACCACTCAGTGATCGTCACACTAACTGAATATTAACTGATAATTTAGCCCCTCTGTCCTTGTCACTCTTACTGAATATTTACTGAGAATATAGCCACACTGTCATGGTCACTCTTACTGAATACTTACTGAAAATTTAGCCTCTCTGTCATGGTCACTATTACTGAATATTTACTGATAATTTAGCCCCTCTGTCTTGTTCACTCTTACTGAATATTTACTGAGAATATAGCCACTCTGTCATGGTCACTCTTACTGAATATTTACTGAAAATATAGCCTCTCTGTCATGATCACTATTAGTGAATATTTACTGATAATTTAGCCCCTCTGTCATGGTCTCTCTTACTGAATAATTACTGAAAAATTAGCCACTCTTTCATGGTCACATTACTGAATATTTACTGTAAATTTAGCCACTCTGTCATGGTCACTGTTACTGAATAATTACTGAAAATTAAACCAATCTGTCATGGTCACTCTTACTGAATAATTACTGAAAATCTAGTCACTCTGTCATGGTCACTTTAACTGAATATTTACTGAAAATTTAGCCACTCTGTCATGGTCACTCTTACTGAATATTTACTGAAAATTTAGCCTCTCTGTCATGGTCACTCTTACTGAAAATTTACTGAAAAATTAGCGACTCTGTCATCGTCACTTTTACTGAATTTTTACTGAAAGTTAAGCCACTCTGTCATGGTCACTCTTACTGAATATTTTTAGAAAATTTAGCCACTCTGTCATCGTCACTCTTACTGAATAATTACTGAAAAATTAGCCACTCTGTCATGGTAACTCTTACTGAATATTTACTGAAAATTTAGCCACTCTGTGATGGTCACTCTTACTGAATATTTACTGAAAATTCAGCCACTCTGTCATGGTCACTTTTACTGAATATTTACTGTAAATTTAGCCACTCTGTCATGGTCACACTTACTGACTATTTACTGAAATTTTAGCCACTCTGTCATGGTCACACTTACTGAATATTTACTGAAAATTTAGCCACTCTGTCATGGTCACTCTTACTGAATATATACAGAAAATTTAGCCACTCTGTCATGGTCACTCTTACTGAATATTTACTGAGAATTTAACCACTCTGTCATGGTCACTCTTACTGAATATTTAGTGAAAATTTAGCCACTCTGTCATGGTCACTCTTACTGAATATTTAGTGAAAATTTAGCCTCTCTGTCATGGTCACACTTACTGAATATTTACTGAAAATTTAGCCACTCTGTCATGGTCCCTTTTACTGAATATTAACTGAAAATTTAGCCGCTCTGTCATTGTCACTCTTACTGAATATTTAATGAAAATTTAGCCACTCTGTCATGGTCACCGTTACTGAATATTTAATGAAAATTTAGCCACTCTGTCATTGTCACTCTTACTGAATATTTAATGAAAATTTAGCCACTCTGTCATGGTCACTCCTACTGAATATTTATTGAAAATTTAGCCTCTCTGTCATGGTCACTTTTACTGAATATTTACTGTAAATTTAGCCACTCTGTCATTGTAATTCTTACTGAATATTTACTGAAAATTTAGCCTCTCCGTCATGGACACTCTAACTGAATATTTACTGAAAATTTAGCCACTCTGTCATGGTCACTCTTACTGAATAATTACTGAAAATTTGGCCACTCAGTCATGGTCACTTTAATTAATATTTACTGAAAATTTAGCCTTTCTGCCATGGTCACTCTTACTGAATATTTATTGAATATTTAGCCACTCTGTCATGGTCACACTTGCTGAATATTTACTGAAAATTTAGCCAGTCTGTCATGGTCACGCTTGCCGAATATTTACTGAAAATTTAGCCACCCAGTTATGATCATTTTACTGAATATTTACTGAAAATTTAGCCACTCTGTCATGGTCACTCTTACTGAATATTTACTGAAAATTTAGCCTCTCTGTCATGGTGACTCTTACTGAATATTTACTGAAAATTTGGCCACTCTGTCATGGTCACTTTAACTGAATATTTACTGAAAATTTAACCACTCTGTGATGGTCACACTTACTGAATATTTACTGATAATTTAGCCCCTCTGTAATTGTCACTCTTACTGAATATTGACTGAGAATATAGCCACTCTTTCATGGTCACTCTTACTGAATATTTACTGAAAATTTAGCCTCTCTGTCATGTTCACTCTTACTGAATATTTACTGATAATTTAGCCCCTCTGTCTTGGTCACTCTTACTGAATATTTACTGAGAATATAGCCTCTCTGCCTTGATCACTATTACTGAATATTTACTGAAAATTTAGCCCCTCTTTCATGGTCACTCTTACTGAATAATTACTGAAAAATTAGCCACCCTGTCATGGTCACACTTACTGAATATTTACTGTAAATTTAGCCACTCTGTCATGGTCACTGTTACTGAATAATTACTGAAAATTCAACCACTCTGTCATGGTCACTCTTACTGAATAATTACTGAAAATCTAGCCACTCTGTCATGGTCACTCTTACTGAATATTTACTGAAAATGTAGCCTCTCTGTCATGGTCACTCTCACTGAAAATTTACCGAAGATTTTGCCTCTCTGTCATCGTCACATTTACTGAATTTTTACTGAAAGTTAACCCACTCTGTCATGGTCACTCTTACTGAATATTTTTTGAACATTTAGCCAATCTGACATGGTCACTCTTACTGAATAATTACTGAAAAATTAGCCACTCTGTCATGGTCACTCTTACTGAATATTTACTGAAAATTTAGCCACTCTGTCATGGTCACTTTTACTGAATATTTACTGAAAATTTGGCCACTCTGTCATTGTCACTTTAATTAATATTTACTGAAAATTTAGCCTCTCTGCCATGGTCACTCTTACTGAATATTTACCGAAAATTTAGCCACTCTGTCATGGTCACTCTTACTGAATATTTACTGAAAATGTAGCCTCTCTGTCATGGTCACTCTCACTGAAAATTTACCGAAGATTTTGCCACTCTGTCATCGTCACATTTACTGAATTTTTACTGAAAGTTAACCCACTCTGTCATGGTCACTCTTACTGAATATTTTTTGAACATTTAGCCAATCTGACATGGTCACTCTTACTGAATAATTACTGAAAAATTAGCCACTCTGTCATGGTAACTCTTACTGAATATTTACTGAAAATTTAGCCACTCTGTGATGGTCACTCTTACTGAATATTTACTGAAAATTCAGCCACTCTGTCATGGTCACTTTTACTGAATATTTACTGTAAATTTAGCCACTCTGTCATGGTCACACTTACTGACTATTTACTGAATTTTTAGCCACTCTGTCATGGTCACACTTACTGAATATTTACTGAAAATTTAGCCACTCTGTCATGGTCACTCTTACTGAATATATACAGAAAATTTAGCCACTGTGTCATGGTCACTCTCATTGAATATTTACTGAGAATTTAACCACTCTGTCATGGTCACTCTTACTGAATATTTAGTGAAAATTTAGCCACTCTGTCATGGTCACTCTTACTGAATATTTAGTGAAAATTTAGCCTCTCTGTCATGGTCACACTTACTGAATATTTACTGAAAATTTAGCCACTCTGTCATGGTCCCTTTTACTGAATATTAACTGAAAATTTAGCCGCTCTGTCATTGTCACTCTTACTGAATATTTAATGAAAATTTAGCCACTCTGTCATGGTCACCGTTACTGAATATTTAATGAAAATCTAGCCACTCTGTCATTGTCACTCTTACTGAATATTTAATGAAAATTTAGCCACTCTGTCATGGTCACTCCTACTGAATATTTATTGAAAATTTAGCCTCTCTGTCATGGTCACTTTTACTGAATATTTACTGTAAATTTAGCCACTCTGTCATTGTAATTCTTACTGAATATTTACTGAAAATTTAGCCTCTCCGTCATGGACACTCTAACTGAATATTTACTGAAAATTTAGCCACTCTGTCATGGTCACTCTTACTGAATAATTACTGAAAATTTGGCCACTCAGTCATGGTCACTTTAATTAATGTTTACTGAAAATTTAGCCTTTCTGCCATGGTCACTCTTACTGAATATTTATTGAATATTTAGCCACTCTGTCATGGTCACACTTGCCGAATATTTACTGAAAATTTAGCCAGTCTGTCATGGTCACGCTTGCCGAATATTTACTGAAAATTTAGCCACCCAGTTATGATCATTTTACTGAATATTTACTGAAAATTTAGCCACTCTGTCATGGTCACTCTTACTGAATATTTACTGAAAATTTAGCCTCTCTGTCATGGTGATTCTTACTGAATATTTACTGAAAATTTGGCCACTCTGTCATGGTCACTTTAACTGAATATTTACTGAAAATTTAACCACTCTGTGATGGTCACACTTACTGAATATTTACTGATAATTTAGCCCCTCTGTAATTGTCACTCTTACTGAATATTGACTGAGAATATAGCCACTCTTTCATGGTCACTCTTACTGAATATTTACTGAAAATTTAGCCTCTCTGTCATGTTCACTCTTACTGAATATTTACTGATAATTTAGCCCCTCTGTCCTGGTCACTCTTACTGAATATTTACTGAGAATATAGCCTCTCTGCCTTGATCACTATTACTGAATATTTACTGAAAATTTAGCCCCTCTTTCATGGTCACTCTTACTGAATAATTACTGAAAAATTAGCCACTCTGTCATGGTCACACTTACTGAATATTTACTGTAAATTTAGCCACTCTGTCATGGTCACTGTTACTGAATAATTACTGAAAATTCAACCACTCTGTCATGGTCACTCTTACTGAATAATTACTGAAAATCTAGCCACTCTGTCATGGTCACTCTTACTGAATATTTACTGAAAATGTAGCCTCTCTGTCATGGTCACTCTCACTGAAAATTTACCGAAGATTTTGCCACTCTGTCATCGTCACATTTACTGAATTTTTACTGAAAGTTAACCCACTCTGTCATGGTCACTCTTACTGAATATTTTTTGAACATTTAGCCAATCTGACATGGTCGCTCTTACTGAATAATTACTGAAAAATTAGCCACTCTGTCATGGTCACTCTTACTGAATATTTACTGAAAATTTAGCCACTCTGTCATGGTCACTCTTACTGAATATTTACTGAACATTCAGCCACTATGTCATGGTCACTTTAATTTATATTTACTGAAAATTTAGCCACTCTGCGATGGTCACTCTTACTGAATATTTATTGAAAATTTAGCCACTCTGTCATGGTCACTCTTACTGAATATTTACTGAAAATTTAGCCACTCTGTCATGGTCACTTTTACTGAATATTTTGTGAAAATTTAGCCTCTCTGTCATGGTCACTCTTACTGAATATTTATTGAAAATTTAGCCACGCTGTCATGGTCACTCTTACTGAATATTTACTGAAAATTTAGCCACTCTGTCATGGTCACTTTACTGAATATTTACTGAAAATCTAGCCACTCTGTCATGGTCACACTTGCCGAATATTTACTGAAAATTGAGCCACTCTGTCATGGTCACTCTTGCCGAATATTTGCTATAAATTTAGCCACCCAGTCATGATCACTTTTACTGAAAATTTACTGAAAATTTAGCCACTCTGTCATGGTCACTCTTACTGAATATTTACTGATAATTTAGCCTCTCTGTCATGGTGACTCTTACTGAATATTTACTGAAAATTTAGCCACTCTGTCATGGTCACTTTAACTGAATATTTACTGAAAATTTAACCACTCTGTGATGGTCACACTTACTGAATATTTACTGATAATTTAGCCCATCTGTCCTTGTCACTCTTACTGAATATTTACTGAGAATATAGCCACTCTGTCATGGTCACTCTTACTGATATTTACTGAAAATTTAGCCTCTCTGTCATGGTCACTATTACTGAATATTTACTGATAATTTAGCCCTTCTGTCTTGGTCACTCTTACTGAATAATTTCTGAAAAATTAGCCACTCTGTCATGGTAACACTTACTGAATATTTACTGTAAATTTAGCCACTCTGTCATGGTCACTCTTACTGAATAATTACTGAAAATTAAACCACTCTGTCATGGTCACTCTTACTGAATAATTACTGAAAATCTAGCCACTCTGTCGTGGTCACTTTTACTGAATATTTACTGTAAATTAAGCCACTCTGTCATGGTCACATTTCCTGAATATTTACTGAAAGTTAAGCTACTTTGTCATGGTCCCTCTTACTGAATATTTTAAGAAAATTTAGCCACTCTGTAATGGTCATTCTTACTGAATAATTACTGAAAAATTAGCCACTCTGTCATGGTCACTCTTACTGAATATTTACTGAAAATTTAGCCACTCTGTCATGGTCACTCTTACTGAATAGTTACTGAAAATTTAGCCACTCTGTCATGGTCACTTTTACTGAATATTTACTGAAAATTTAGCCACTCTGTCATGGTCACTCTTACTGAATATTAACTGTAAATTTAGCCACTCTGTCATGGTCACTTTTACTGAATATTTTCTGAAAATTTAGCCACTCTGTCATGGTCACTTTAATTAATATTTACTGAAAATTTAGCCTCTCTGCCATGGTCTCTCTTACTGAATATTTATTGAAAATTTAGCCTCTCTGTCATGGTCACTCTTACTGAATATTTGCTGAAAATTTAGCCACTCTGTCATGGTCACTCTTACTGAATATTTAGTGAAGATTTAGCCTCTCTGTCATGGTCACTCTTACTGAATAATTACTGAAAAATTAGCCAGTCTGTCATGGTCACACTTACTGAATATTTACTGTAAATTTAGCCACTCTGTCATGGTCACTGTTACTGAATAATTACTGAAAATTAAACCAATCTGTCATGGTCACTCTTACTGAATAATTACTGAAAATCTAGCCACTCTGTCATGGTCACTCTTACTGAATATTTACTGAGAATATAGCCTCTCTGTCATGGTCACTCTTACTGAAAATTTACCGAAAATTTTGCCACTCTGTCATCGTCACATTTACTGAATTTTTACTGAAAGTTAACCCACTCTGTCATGGTCACTCTTACTGAATATTTTTAGAAAATTTAGCCACTCTGTCATGGTCACTCTTACTGAATAATTACTGAAAAATTAGCCGCTCTGTCATGGTCACTCTTACTGAATATTTACTGAAAATCTAGCCACTCTGTCATGGTCACTCTTACTGAATATTTACTGAACATTCAGCCACTCTGTCATGGTCACTTTTACTGAATATTTACTGTAACTTTAGCCACTATGTCATGGTCACTCTTACTGACTATTTACTGAAAATTTATCCACTCTGTCATGGTCACACTTACTGAATATTTACTGAAAATTTAGCCACTCTGTCATGGTCACTCTTACTGAATATAAGCAGAAAATTTAGCCACTCTGTCATGGTCACTCTCACTGAATATTTACTGAGAATTTAGCCACTCTGTCATGGTCACTTTACTGAATATTTACTGAAAATTTAGCCTCTCTGTCATGGTCACTCTTACTGAATAGTTACTGAAAATTTAGCCACTCTGTCATGGTCACCGTTACTGAATATTTACTGAAAATGTAGCCACTCTGTCATGGTCACTTTTACTGAATATTGACTGAAAATTTGGCCATTATGTCATGGTCACTTTAATTAATATTTACTGAAAATTTAGCCACTCTGCCATGGTCACTCTTACTGAATATTTATTGAAAATTTAGCCACTCTGTCATGGTCACTCTTACTGAATATTTACTGAAAATTTAGCCACTCTGTCATGGTCACTTTTACTGAATATTTAGTGAAGATTTAGCCTCTCTGTCATGGTCACTCTTACTGAATATTTGCTGAAAATTTAGCCACCCAGTCATCATCACTTTTACTGAATATTTACTGAAAATTTAGCCACACTGTCATGGTCACTCTTACTGAATATTTACTGATAATTTAGCCTCTCTGTCATGGTGACTCTTACTGAATATTTACTGAAAATTTAGCCTCTCTGTCATGGTCACTTTAACTGAATATTTGCTGAAAGTTTAACCACTCTGTGATGGTCACACTTACTGAATATTTACTGATAATTTAGCCCCTCTGTCCTTGTCACTCTTACTGAATATTTACTGAGAATATAGCCACTCTGTCATGGTCACTCTTACTGAATATTTACTGAAAATTTAGCCTCTCTGTCATGGTCACTATTACTGAATATTTACTGATAATTTAGCCCTTCTGTCTTGGTCACTCTTACTGAATAATTTCTGAAAAATTAGCCACTCTGTCATGGTCAGACTTACTGAATATTTAATGTCAATTTAGCAACTCTGTCATGGTCACTCTTACTGAATAATTACTGAACATCTAGCCACTCTGTCGTGGTCACTTTTACTGAATAATTCCTGAAAATTTAGCCACTCTGTCATGGTCACATTTACTGAATATTTACTGAAAGTTAAGCTACTCTGTCATGGTCCCTCTTACTGAATATTTTAAGAAAATTTAGCCACTCTGTCATGGTCACTCTTACTGAATAATTACTGAAAAATTAGCCACTCTGTCATGGTCACACTTACTGAATATTTACTGTAAATTTAGCCACTCTGTCATGGTCACTGTTACTGAATAATTACTGAAAATTAAACCACTCTGTCATGGTCACTCTTACTGAATAATTACTGAAAATCTAGCCACTCTGTCATGGTCACTCTTACTGAATATTTACTGAAAATGTAGCCTCTCTGTCATGGTCACTCTCACTGAAAATTTACCGAAGATTTTGCCACTCTGTCATCGTCACTTTTACTGAATTTTTACTGAAAGTTAACCCACTCTGTCATGGTCACTCTTACTGAATACTTTTTGAAAATTTAGCCACGCTGACATGGTCACTCTTACTGAATAATTACTGAAAAATTAGCCACTCTGTCATGGTCAGTCTTACTGAATATTTACTGAAAATTTAGCCACTCTGTCATGGTCACTCTTACTGAATATTTACTGAAAATTTAGACACTCTGTCATGGTCACTCTTACTGAATATAAACAGAAAATTTAGCCACTCTGTCATGGTCACTCTCACTGAATATTTACTGAGAATTTAGCCACTCTGTCATGGTCATTTTACTGAATATTTACTGAAAATTTAGCCACTCTTATCATGGTCACTCTTACTGAATATTAACTGTAAATTTAGCCACTCTGTCATGGTCACTTTTACTGAATATTTACTGAAAATTTAGCCACTCTGTCATGGTCACTTTTACTGAATATTTACTGTAAATTTAGCCACTCTGTCATGGTAATTCTTACTGAATATTTACTGAAAATTTAGCCTCTCTGTCATGGTCACTCTTACTGAATATTTTCTGAAAATTTAGCCACTCTGTCATGGTCACTTTTACTGAATATTTACTGAAAATTTGGCCACTCTGTCATTGTCACTTTAATTAATATTTACTGAAAATTTATCCTCTCTGCCATGGTCACTCTTACTGAATATTTACTGAAAATTTAGCCACTCTGTCATGGTCACTTTTAATGAATATTTAGTGAAAATATAGCCTCTCTGTCATGGTCACTCTTACTGAATATTTATTGAAAATTTAGCCACTCTGTCATGGTCACTCTAACTGAATATTTACTGAAAATGTAGCCACTCTGTCATGGTCACTCTTACTGAATATTTACTGAAAATTTAGCCACTCTGTCATGGTCACTTTTACTGAATATTGACTGAAAATTTGGCCACTATGTCATGGTCACTTTAATTAATATTTACTGAAAATTTAGCCACTCTGCCATGGTCACTCTTACTGAATATTTATTGAAAATTTAGCCACTCTGTCATGGTCACTCTTACTGAATATTTACTGAAAATTTAGCCACTCTGTCATGGTCACTTTTACTGAATATTTTGTGAAAATTTAGCCTCTCTGTCATGGTCACTCTTACTGAATATTTATTGAAAATTTAGCCACGCTCTCATGGTCACTCTTACTGAATATTTACTGAAAATTTAGCCACTCTGTCATGGTCACTCTTACTGAATATTTACTGAAAATCTAGCCACTCTGTCATGGTCACACTTGCCGAATATTTACTGAAAATTTAGCCACCCAGTCATGATCACTTTTACTGAATATTTACTGAAAATTTAGCCACTCTGTCATGGTCACTCTTACTGAATATTTACTGATAATTTAGCCTCTCTGTCAGGGTGACTCTTACTGAATATTTACTGAAAATTTAGCCTCTCTGTCATGGTCACTTTAACTGAATATTTACTGAAAATTTAACCACTCTGTGATGGTCACACTTACTGAATATTTACTGATAATTTAGCCCCTCTGTCCTTGTCACTCTTACTGAATATTTACTGAGAATATAGCCACTCTGTCATGGTCACTCTTACTGATATTTACTGAAAATGTAGCCTCTCTGTCATGGTCACTATTACTGAATATTTACTGATAATTTAGGCCTTCTGTCTTGGTCACTCTTACTGAATAATTTCTGAAAAATTAGCCACTCTGTCATGGTAACACTTACTGAATATTTACTGTAAATTTAGCCACTCTGTCATGGTCACTCTTACTGAATAATTACTGAAAATTAAACCACTCTGTCATGGTCACTCTTACTGAATAATTACTGAAAATCTAGCCACTCTGTCGTGGTCACTTTTACTGAATATTTACTGAAAATTTAGCCACTCTGTCATGGTCACATTTACTGAATATTTACTGAAAGTTAAGCTACTTTGTCATGGTCCCTCTTACTGAATATTTTAAGCAAATTTAGCCACTCTGTAATGGTCACTCTTACTGAATAATTACTGAAAAATTAGCCACTCTGTCATGGTCACTCTTACTGAATATTTACTGAAAATTTAGCCACTCTGTCATGGTCACTCTTACTGAATAGTTACTGAAAATTTAGCCACTCTGTCATGGTCACTTTTACTGAATATTTACTGAAAATTTAGCCACTCTGTCATGGTCGCTCTTACTGAATATTAACTGTAAATTTAGCCACTCTGTCATGGTCACTTTTACTGAATATTTTCTGAAAATTTAGCCACTCTGTCATGGTCACTTTAATTAATATTTACTGAAAATTTAGCCTCTCTGCCATGGTCTCTCTTACTGAATATTTATTGAAAATTTAGCCTCTCTGTCATGGTCACTCTTACTGAATATTTGCTGAAAATTTAGCCTCTCTGTCATGGTCACTCTTACTGAATATTTAGTGAAGATTTAGCCTCTCTGTCATGGTCACTCTTACTGAATAATTACTGAAAAATTAGCCAGTCTGTCATGGTCACACTTACTGAATATTTACTGTAAATTTAGCCACTCTGTCATGGTCACTGTTACTGAATAATTACTGAAAATTAAACCACTCTGTCATGGTCACTCTTACTGAATAATTACTGAAAATCTAGCCACTCTGTCATGGTCACTCTTACTGAATATTTACTGAAAATTTAGCCTCTCTGTCATGGTCACTCTTACTGAAAATTGACCGAAAATTTTGCCACTCTGTCATCGTCACATTTACTGAATTTTTACTGAAAGTTAACCCACTCTGTCATGGTCACTCTTACTGAATATTTTTAGAAAATTTAGCCACTCTGTCATGGTCACTATTACTGAATAATTACTGAAAAATTAGCCACTCTGTCATGGTCACTCTTACTGAATATTTACTGAAAATCTAGCCACTCTGTCATGGTCACTCTTACTGAATATTTACTGAACATTCAGCCACTCTGTCATGGTCACTTTTACTGAATATTTACTGTAACTTTAGCCACTCTGTCATGGTCACTCTTACTGACTATTTACTGAAAATTTAGCCACTCTGTCATGGTCACACTTACTGAATATTTACTGAAAATTTAGCCACTCTGTCATGGTCACTCTTACTGAATATAAACAGAAAATTTAGCCACTCTGTCATGGTCACGCTCACTGAATATTTACTGAGAATTTAGCCACTCTGTCATGGTCACTCTTACTGAATATTTACTGAAAATTTATCCTCTCTGTCATGGTCACTCTTACTGAATAGTTACTGAAAATTTAGCCACTCTGTCATGGTCACACTTACTGAATATTAACTGTAAATTTAGCCACTCTGTCATGGTCACTTTTACTGAATATTTACTGAAAATTTAGCCTCTCTGTCATGGTCATTCTTACTGAATATTTACTGAAAATTTAGCCACTCTGTCATGGTCACTTTTACTGAATATTTACTGAACATTTGGCCACTCTGTCATTGTCACTTTAATTAATATTTACTGAAAATTTAGCCTCTCTGCCATGGTCACTCTTACTGAATATTTCTTGAAAATCTAGCCACTCTGTCATGGTCACTCTTACTGAATATTTACTGAAAATTTAGCCACTCTGTCATGGTCACTTTTAATGAATATTTAGTGAAAATTTAGCCTCTCTGTCATGTTCATTCTTACTGAATATTTATTGAAAATTTAGCCACGCTGTCATGGTCACTCTTACTGAATATTTACTGAAAATTTAGCCACTCTGTCATGGTCACTCTTACTGAATATTTACTGAAAATTTAGCCACTCTGTCATGGTCACTTTTACTGAATATTGACTGAAAATTTGGCCACTATGTCATGGTCACTTTAATTAATATTTACTGAAAATTTAGCCACTCTGCCATGGTCACTCTTACTGAATATTTATTGAAAATTTAGCCACTCTGTCATGGTCACTCTTACTGAATATTTACTGAAAATTTAGCCACTCTGTCATGGTCACTTTTACTGAATATTTTGTGAAAATTTAGCCTCTCTGTCATGGTCACTCTTACTGAATATTTGCTGAAAATTTAGCCACCCAGTCATGATCACTTTTACTGAATATTTACTGAAAATTTAGCCACTCTGTCATGGTCACTCTTACTGAATATTTACTGATAATTTAGCCCCTCTGTCCTTGTCACTCTTATTGAATATTTACTGAGAATATAGCCACTCTGTCATGGTCACTCTTACTGAATATTTACTGAAAATTTAGCCTCTCTATCATGGTGACTATTACTGAATATTTACTGATAATTTAGCCCTTCTGTCTTGGTCACTCTTACTGAATAATTTCTGAAAAATTAGCCACTCTGTCATGGTCACACTTACTGAATATTTACTGTCAATTTAGCCACTCTGTCATGGTCACATTTACTGAATATTTACTGAAAGTTAAGCTACTTTGTCATGGTCCCTCTTACTGAATATTTTAAGCAAATTTAGCCACTCTGTAATGGTCACTCTTACTGAATAATTACTGAAAAATTAGCCACTCTGTCATGGTCACTCTTACTGAATATTTACTGAAAATTTAGCCACTCTGTCATGGTCACTCTTACTGAATAGTTACTGAAAATTTAGCCACTCTGTCATGGTCACTTTTACTGAATATTTACTGAAAATTTAGCCACTCTGTCATGGTCGCTCTTACTGAATATTAACTGTAAATTTAGCCACTCTGTCATGGTCACTTTTACTGAATATTTTCTGAAAATTTAGCCACTCTGTCATGGTCACTTTAATTAATATTTACTGAAAATTTAGCCTCTCTGCCATGGTCTCTCTTACTGAATATTTATTGAAAATTTAGCCTCTCTGTCATGGTCACTCTTACTGAATATTTGCTGAAAATTTAGCCACTCTGTCATGGTCACTCTTACTGAATATTTAGTGAAGATTTAGCCTCTCTGTCATGGTCACTCTTACTGAATAATTACTGAAAAATTAGCCAGTCTGTCATGGTCACACTTACTGAATATTTACTGTAAATTTAGCCACTCTGTCATGGTCACTGTTACTGAATAATTACTGAAAATTAAACCACTCTGTCATGGTCACTCTTACTGAATAATTACTTAAAATCTAGCCACTCTGTCATGGTCACTCTTACTGAATATTTACTGAAAATTTAGCCTCTCTGTCATGGTCACTCTTACTGAAAATTTACCGAAAATTTTGCCACTCTGTCATCATCACATTTACTGAATTTTTACTGAAAGTTAACCCACTCTGTCATGGTCACTCTTACTGAATATTTTTAGAAAATTTAGCCACTCTGTCATGGTCACTATTACTGAATAATTACTGAAAAATTAGCCACTCTGTCATGGTCACTCTTACTGAATATTTACTGAAAATCTAGCCACTCTGTCATGGTCACTCTTACTGAATATTTACTGAACATTCAGCCACTCTGTCATGGTCACTTTTACTGAATATTTACTGAACATTCAGCCACTCTGTCATGGTCACTTTTACTGAATATTTACTGTAACTTTAGCCACTCTGTCATGGTCACTCTTACTGAATATTTACTGAAAATTTAGCCACTCTGTCATGGTCACTTTACTGAATATTTACTGAAAATCTAGCCACTCTGTCATGGTCACACTTGCCGAATATTTACTGAAAATTTAGCCAATCTGTCATGGTCACTCTTGCCGAATATTAACTGAAAATTTAGCCACCCAGTCATGATCACTTTTACTGAATATTTACTGAAAATTTAGCCACTCTGTCATTGTCACTCTTACTGAATATTTACTGAAAATTTAGCCTCTCTGTCATGGTGACTCTTACTGAATATTTACTGAAAATTTAGCCACTCTGTCATGGTCACTTTTACTGAATATTTAGTGAAAATTTAGCCTCTCTGTCATGGTCACTCTTACTGAATATTTACTGAAAATTTAGCCACACTGTCATGGTCACACTTACTGAATATTTACTGAAAATTTAGCCACTCTGTCATGGTCACTTTACTGAATATTTACTGAAAATCTAGCCACACTGTCATGGTCACACTTACCGAATATTTACTGAAAATTTAGCCACTCTGTCATTGTCACTCTGGCCGAATATTTACTGAAAATTTAGCCACCCAGTCATGATCACTTTTACTGAATATTTACTGAAAATTTAGCCACTCTGTCATGGTCACTCTTACTGAATATTTACTGAAAATTTAGCCTCTCTGTCATGGTGACTCTTACTGAATATTTACTGAAAATTTAGCCACTCTGTCATGGTCACTTTAACTGAATATTTACTGAAAATGTAACCACTCAGTGATCGTCACACTAACTGAATATTAACTGATAATTTAGCCCCTCTGTCCTTGTCACTCTTACTGAATATTTACTGAGAATATAGCCACACTGTCATGGTCACTCTTACTGAATACTTACTGAAAATTTAGCCTCTCTGTCATGGTCACTATTACTGAATATTTACTGATAATTTAGCCCCTCTGTCTTGTTCACTCTTACTGAATATTTACTGAGAATATAGCCACTCTGTCATGGTCACTCTTACTGAATATTTACTGAAAATATAGCCTCTCTGTCATGATCACTATTAGTGAATATTTACTGATAATTTAGCCCCTCTGTCATGGTCTCTCTTACTGAATAATTACTGAAAAATTAGCCACTCTTTCATGGTCACATTACTGAATATTTACTGTAAATTTAGCCACTCTGTCATGGTCACTGTTACTGAATAATTACTGAAAATTAAACCAATCTGTCATGGTCACTCTTACTGAATAATTACTGAAAATCTAGTCACTCTGTCATGGTCACTTTAACTGAATATTTACTGAAAATTTAGCCACTCTGTCATGGTCACTCTTACTGAATATTTACTGAAAATTTAGCCTCTCTGTCATGGTCACTCTTACTGAAAATTTACTGAAAATTTAGCGACTCTGTCATCGTCACTTTTACTGAATTTTTACTGAAAGTTAAGCCACTCTGTCATGGTCACTCTTACTGAATATTTTTAGAAAATTTAGCCACTCTGTCATCGTCACTCTTACTGAATAATTACTGAAAAATTAGCCACTCTGTCATGGTAACTCTTACTGAATATTTACTGAAAATTTAGCCACTCTGTGATGGTCACTCTTACTGAATATTTACTGAAAATTCAGCCACTCTGTCATGGTCACTTTTACTGAATATTTACTGTAAATTTAGCCACTCTGTCATGGTCACACTTACTGACTATTTACTGAAATTTTAGCCACTCTGTCATGGTCACACTTACTGAATATTTACTGAAAATTTAGCCACTCTGTCATGGTCACTCTTACTGAATATATACAGAAAATTTAGCCACTCTGTCATGGTCACTCTTACTGAATATTTACTGAGAATTTAACCACTCTGTCATGGTCACTCTTACTGAATATTTAGTGAAAATTTAGCCACTCTGTCATGGTCACTCTTACTGAATATTTAGTGAAAATTTAGCCTCTCTGTCATGGTCACACTTACTGAATATTTACTGAAAATTTAGCCACTCTGTCATGGTCCCTTTTACTGAATATTAACTGAAAATTTAGCCGCTCTGTCATTGTCACTCTTACTGAATATTTAATGAAAATTTAGCCACTCTGTCATGGTCACCGTTACTGAATATTTAATGAAAATTTAGCCACTCTGTCATTGTCACTCTTACTGAATATTTAATGAAAATTTAGCCACTCTGTCATGGTCACTCCTACTGAATATTTATTGAAAATTTAGCCTCTCTGTCATGGTCACTTTTACTGAATATTTACTTTAA
This sequence comes from Isurus oxyrinchus, assembly GCA_026770705.1. Lineage (NCBI taxonomy): Eukaryota > Metazoa > Chordata > Chondrichthyes > Lamniformes > Lamnidae > Isurus > Isurus oxyrinchus. The sequence continues at coordinate 35,692 of JANJGN010002337.1, forward strand.
ATTTAGCCACTCTGTCATTGTAATTCTTACTGAATATTTACTGAAAATTTAGCCTCTCCGTCATGGACACTCTAACTGAATATTTACTGAAAATTTAGCCACTCTGTCATGGTCACTCTTACTGAATAATTACTGAAAATTTGGCCACTCAGTCATGGTCACTTTAATTAATATTTACTGAAAATTTAGCCTTTCTGCCATGGTCACTCTTACTGAATATTTATTGAATATTTAGCCACTCTGTCATGGTCACACTTGCCGAATATTTACTGAAAATTTAGCCAGTCTATCATGGTCACGCTTGCCGAATATTTACTGAAAATTTAGCCACCCAGTTATGATCATTTTACTGAATATTTACTGAAAATTTAGCCACTCTGTCATGGTCACTCTTACTGAATATTTACTGAAAATTTAGCCTCTCTGTCATGGTGACTCTTACTGAATATTTACTGAAAATTTGGCCACTCTGTCATGGTCACTTTAACTGAATATTTACTGAAAATTTAACCACTCTGTGATGGTCACACTTACTGAATATTTACTGATAATTTAGCCCCTCTGTAATTGTCACTCTTACTGAATATTGACTGAGAATATAGCCACTCTTTCATGGTCACTCTTACTGAATATTTACTGAAAATTTAGCCTCTCTGTCATGTTCACTCTTACTGAATATTTACTGATAATTTAGCCCCTCTGTCTTGGTCACTCTTACTGAATATTTACTGAGAATATAGCCTCTCTGCCTTGATCACTATTACTGAATATTTACTGAAAATTTAGCCCCTCTTTCATGGTCACTCTTACTGAATAATTACTGAAAAATTAGCCACTCTGTCATGGTCACACTTACTGAATATTTACTGTAAATTTAGCCACTCTGTCATGGTCACTGTTACTGAATAATTACTGAAAATTCAACCACTCTGTCATGGTCACTCTTACTGAATAATTACTGAAAATCTAGCCACTCTGTCATGGTCACTCTTACTGAATATTTACTGAAAATGTAGCCTCTCTGTCATGGTCACTCTCACTGAAAATTTACCGAAGATTTTGCCTCTCTGTCATCGTCACATTTACTGAATTTTTACTGAAAGTTAACCCACTCTGTCATGGTCACTCTTACTGAATATTTTTTGAACATTTAGCCAATCTGACATGGTCACTCTTACTGAATAATTACTGAAAAATTAGCCACTCTGTCATGGTCACTCTTACTGAATATTTACTGAAAATTTAGCCACTCTGTCATGGTCACTTTTACTGAATATTTACTGAAAATTTGGCCACTCTGTCATTGTCACTTTAATTAATATTTACTGAAAATTTAGCCTCTCTGCCATGGTCACTCTTACTGAATATTTACCGAAAATTTAGCCACTCTGTCATGGTCACTCTTACTGAATATTTACTGAAAATGTAGCCTCTCTGTCATGGTCACTCTCACTGAAAATTTACCGAAGATTTTGCCACTCTGTCATCGTCACATTTACTGAATTTTTACTGAAAGTTAACCCACTCTGTCATGGTCACTCTTACTGAATATTTTTTGAACATTTAGCCAATCTGACATGGTCACTCTTACTGAATAATTACTGAAAAATTAGCCACTCTGTCATGGTAACTCTTACTGAATATTTACTGAAAATTTAGCCACTCTGTGATGGTCACTCTTACTGAATATTTACTGAAAATTCAGCCACTCTGTCATGGTCACTTTTACTGAATATTTACTGTAAATTTAGCCACTCTGTCATGGTCACACTTACTGACTATTTACTGAATTTTTAGCCACTCTGTCATGGTCACACTTACTGAATATTTACTGAAAATTTAGCCACTCTGTCATGGTCACTCTTACTGAATATATACAGAAAATTTAGCCACTGTGTCATGGTCACTCTCATTGAATATTTACTGAGAATTTAACCACTCTGTCATGGTCACTCTTACTGAATATTTAGTGAAAATTTAGCCACTCTGTCATGGTCACTCTTACTGAATATTTAGTGAAAATTTAGCCTCTCTGTCATGGTCACACTTACTGAATATTTACTGAAAATTTAGCCACTCTGTCATGGTCCCTTTTACTGAATATTAACTGAAAATTTAGCCGCTCTGTCATTGTCACTCTTACTGAATATTTAATGAAAATTTAGCCACTCTGTCATGGTCACCGTTACTGAATATTTAATGAAAATTTAGCCACTCTGTCATTGTCACTCTTACTGAATATTTAATGAAAATTTAGCCACTCTGTCATGGTCACTCCTACTGAATATTTATTGAAAATTTAGCCTCTCTGTCATGGTCACTTTTACTGAATATTTACTGTAAATTTAGCCACTCTGTCATTGTAATTCTTACTGAATATTTACTGAAAATTTAGCCTCTCCGTCATGGACACTCTAACTGAATATTTACTGAAAATTTAGCCACTCTGTCATGGTCACTCTTACTGAATAATTACTGAAAATTTGGCCACTCAGTCATGGTCACTTTAATTAATGTTTACTGAAAATTTAGCCTTTCTGCCATGGTCACTCTTACTGAATATTTATTGAATATTTAGCCACTCTGTCATGGTCACACTTGCCGAATATTTACTGAAAATTTAGCCAGTCTGTCATGGTCACGCTTGCCGAATATTTACTGAAAATTTAGCCACCCAGTTATGATCATTTTACTGAATATTTACTGAAAATTTAGCCACTCTGTCATGGTCACTCTTACTGAATATTTACTGAAAATTTAGCCTCTCTGTCATGGTGATTCTTACTGAATATTTACTGAAAATTTGGCCACTCTGTCATGGTCACTTTAACTGAATATTTACTGAAAATTTAACCACTCTGTGATGGTCACACTTACTGAATATTTACTGATAATTTAGCCCCTCTGTAATTGTCACTCTTACTGAATATTGACTGAGAATATAGCCACTCTTTCATGGTCACTCTTACTGAATATTTACTGAAAATTTAGCCTCTCTGTCATGTTCACTCTTACTGAATATTTACTGATAATTTAGCCCCTCTGTCCTGGTCACTCTTACTGAATATTTACTGAGAATATAGCCTCTCTGCCTTGATCACTATTACTGAATATTTACTGAAAATTTAGCCACACTGTCATGGTCACACTTACTGAATATTTACTGAAAATTTAGCCACTCTGTCATGGTCACTTTTACTGAATATTTAATGAAAATTTAGCCACTCTGTCATGGTCACTCCTACTGAATATTTATTGAAAATTTAGCCTCTCTGTCATGGTCACTTTTACTGAATATTTACTGTAAATTTAGCCACTCTGTCATTGTAATTCTTACTGAATATTTACTGAAAATTTAGCCTCTCCGTCATGGACACTCTAACTGAATATTTACTGAAAATTTAGCCACTCTGTCATGGTCACTCTTACTGAATAATTACTGAAAATTTGGCCACTCAGTCATGGTCACTTTAATTAATATTTACTGAAAATTTAGCCTTTCTGCCATGGTCACTCTTACTGAATATTTATTGAATATTTAGCCACTCTGTCATGGTCACACTTGCTGAATATTTACTGAAAATTTAGCCAGTCTGTCATGGTCACGCTTGCCGAATATTTACTGAAAATTTAGCCACCCAGTTATGATCATTTTACTGAATATTTACTGAAAATTTAGCCACTCTGTCATGGTCACTCTTACTGAATATTTACTGAAAATTTAGCCTCTCTGTCATGGTGACTCTTACTGAATATTTACTGAAAATTTGGCCACTCTGTCATGGTCACTTTAACTGAATATTTACTGAAAATTTAACCACTCTGTGATGGTCACACTTACTGAATATTTACTGATAATTTAGCCCCTCTGTAATTGTCACTCTTACTGAATATTGACTGAGAATATAGCCACTCTTTCATGGTCACTCTTACTGAATATTTACTGAAAATTTAGCCTCTCTGTCATGTTCACTCTTACTGAATATTTACTGATAATTTAGCCCCTCTGTCTTGGTCACTCTTACTGAATATTTACTGAGAATATAGCCTCTCTGCCTTGATCACTATTACTGAATATTTACTGAAAATTTAGCCCCTCTTTCATGGTCACTCTTACTGAATAATTACTGAAAAATTAGCCACTCTGTCATGGTCACACTTACTGAATATTTACTGTAAATTTAGCCACTCTGTCATGGTCACTGTTACTGAATAATTACTGAAAATTCAACCACTCTGTCATGGTCACTCTTACTGAATAATTACTGAAAATCTAGCCACTCTGTCATGGTCACTCTTACTGAATATTTACTGAAAATGTAGCCTCTCTGTCATGGTCACTCTCACTGAAAATTTACCGAAGATTTTGCCTCTCTGTCATCGTCACATTTACTGAATTTTTACTGAAAGTTAACCCACTCTGTCATGGTCACTCTTACTGAATATTTTTTGAACATTTAGCCAATCTGACATGGTCACTCTTACTGAATAATTACTGAAAAATTAGCCACTCTGTCATGGTCACTCTTACTGAATATTTACTGAAAATTTAGCCACTCTGTCATGGTCACTTTTACTGAATATTTACTGAAAATTTGGCCACTCTGTCATTGTCACTTTAATTAATATTTACTGAAAATTTAGCCTCTCTGCCATGGTCACTCTTACTGAATATTTACCGAAAATTTAGCCACTCTGTCATGGTCACTCTTACTGAATATTTACTGAAAATGTAGCCTCTCTGTCATGGTCACTCTCACTGAAAATTTACCGAAGATTTTGCCACTCTGTCATCGTCACATTTACTGAATTTTTACTGAAAGTTAACCCACTCTGTCATGGTCACTCTTACTGAATATTTTTTGAACATTTAGCCAATCTGACATGGTCACTCTTACTGAATAATTACTGAAAAATTAGCCACTCTGTCATGGTAACTCTTACTGAATATTTACTGAAAATTTAGCCACTCTGTGATGGTCACTCTTACTGAATATTTACTGAAAATTCAGCCACTCTGTCATGGTCACTTTTACTGAATATTTACTGTAAATTTAGCCACTCTGTCATGGTCACACTTACTGACTATTTACTGAATTTTTAGCCACTCTGTCATGGTCACACTTACTGAATATTTACTGAAAATTTAGCCACTCTGTCATGGTCACTCTTACTGAATATATACAGAAAATTTAGCCACTGTGTCATGGTCACTCTCATTGAATATTTACTGAGAATTTAACCACTCTGTCATGGTCACTCTTACTGAATATTTAGTGAAAATTTAGCCACTCTGTCATGGTCACTCTTACTGAATATTTAGTGAAAATTTAGCCTCTCTGTCATGGTCACACTTACTGAATATTTACTGAAAATTTAGCCACTCTGTCATGGTCCCTTTTACTGAATATTAACTGAAAATTTAGCCGCTCTGTCATTGTCACTCTTACTGAATATTTAATGAAAATTTAGCCACTCTGTCATGGTCACCGTTACTGAATATTTAATGAAAATTTAGCCACTCTGTCATTGTCACTCTTACTGAATATTTAATGAAAATTTAGCCACTCTGTCATGGTCACTCCTACTGAATATTTATTGAAAATTTAGCCTCTCTGTCATGGTCACTTTTACTGAATATTTACTGTAAATTTAGCCACTCTGTCATTGTAATTCTTACTGAATATTTACTGAAAATTTAGCCTCTCCGTCATGGACACTCTAACTGAATATTTACTGAAAATTTAGCCACTCTGTCATGGTCACTCTTACTGAATAATTACTGAAAATTTGGCCACTCAGTCATGGTCACTTTAATTAATGTTTACTGAAAATTTAGCCTTTCTGCCATGGTCACTCTTACTGAATATTTATTGAATATTTAGCCACTCTGTCATGGTCACACTTGCCGAATATTTACTGAAAATTTAGCCAGTCTGTCATGGTCACGCTTGCCGAATATTTACTGAAAATTTAGCCACCCAGTTATGATCATTTTACTGAATATTTACTGAAAATTTAGCCACTCTGTCATGGTCACTCTTACTGAATATTTACTGAAAATTTAGCCTCTCTGTCATGGTGATTCTTACTGAATATTTACTGAAAATTTGGCCACTCTGTCATGGTCACTTTAACTGAATATTTACTGAAAATTTAACCACTCTGTGATGGTCACACTTACTGAATATTTACTGATAATTTAGCCCCTCTGTAATTGTCACTCTTACTGAATATTGACTGAGAATATAGCCACTCTTTCATGGTCACTCTTACTGAATATTTACTGAAAATTTAGCCTCTCTGTCATGTTCACTCTTACTGAATATTTACTGATAATTTAGCCCCTCTGTCCTGGTCACTCTTACTGAATATTTACTGAGAATATAGCCTCTCTGCCTTGATCACTATTACTGAATATTTACTGAAAATTTAGCCCCTCTTTCATGGTCACTCTTACTGAATAATTACTGAAAAATTAGCCACTCTGTCATGGTCACACTTACTGAATATTTACTGTAAATTTAGCCACTCTGTCATGGTCACTGTTACTGAATAATTACTGAAAATTCAACCACTCTGTCATGGTCACTCTTACTGAATAATTACTGAAAATCTAGCCACTCTGTCATGGTCACTCTTACTGAATATTTACTGAAAATGTAGCCTCTCTGTCATGGTCACTCTCACTGAAAATTTACCGAAGATTTTGCCACTCTGTCATCGTCACATTTACTGAATTTTTACTGAAAGTTAACCCACTCTGTCATGGTCACACTTACTGAATATTTTTTGAACATTTAGCCAATCTGACATGGTCGCTCTTACTGAATAATTACTGAAAAATTAGCCACTCTGTCATGGTCACTCTTACTGAATATTTACTGAAAATTTAGCCACTCTGTCATGGTCACTCTTACTGAATATTTACTGAACATTCAGCCACTATGTCATGGTCACTTTAATTTATATTTACTGAAAATTTAGCCACTCTGCGATGGTCACTCTTACTGAATATTTATTGAAAATTTAGCCACTCTGTCATGGTCACTCTTACTGAATATTTACTGAAAATTTAGCCACTCTGTCATTGTCACTTTACTGAATATTTTGTGAAAATTTAGCCTCTCTGTCATGGTCACTCTTACTGAATATTTATTGAAAATTTAGCCACGCTGTCATGGTCACTCTTACTGAATATTTACTGAAAATTTAGCCACTCTGTCATGGTCACTTTACTGAATATTTACTGAAAATCTAGCCACTCTGTCATGGTCACACTTGCCGAATATTTACTGAAAATTGAGCCACTCTGTCATGGTCACTCTTGCCGAATATTTGCTATAAATTTAGCCACCCAGTCATGATCATTTTACTGAAAATTTACTGAAAATTTAGCCACTCTGTCATGGTCACTCTTACTGAATATTTACTGATAATTTAGCCTCTCTGTCATGGTGACTCTTACTGAATATTTACTGAAAATTTAGCCACTCTGTCATGGTCACTTTAACTGAATATTTACTGAAAATTTAACCACTCTGTGATGGTCACACTTACTGAATATTTACTGATAATTTAGCCCATCTGTCCTTGTCACTCTTACTGAATATTTACTGAGAATATAGCCACTCTGTCATGGTCACTCTTACTGATATTTACTGAAAATTTAGCCTCTCTGTCATGGTCACTATTACTGAATATTTACTGATAATTTAGCCCTTCTGTCTTGGTCACTCTTACTGAATAATTTCTGAAAAATTAGCCACTCTGTCATGGTAACACTTACTGAATATTTACTGTAAATTTAGCCACTCTGTCATGGTCACTCTTACTGAATAATTACTGAAAATTAAACCACTCTGTCATGGTCACTCTTACTGAATAATTACTGAAAATCTAGCCACTCTGTCGTGGTCACTTTTACTGAATATTTACTGTAAATTAAGCCACTCTGTCATGGTCACATTTCCTGAATATTTACTGAAAGTTAAGCTACTTTGTCATGGACCCTCTTACTGAATATTTTAAGAAAATTTAGCCACTCTGTAATGGTCATTCTTACTGAATAATTACTGAAAAATTAGCCACTCTGTCATGGTCACTCTTACTGAATATTTACTGAAAATTTAGCCACTCTGTCATGGTCACTCTTACTGAATAGTTACTGAAAATTTAGCCACTCTGTCATGGTCACTTTTACTGAATATTTACTGAAAATTTAGCCACTCTGTCATGGTCACTCTTACTGAATATTAACTGTAAATTTAGCCACTCTGTCATGGTCACTTTTACTGAATATTTTCTGAAAATTTAGCCACTCTGTCATGGTCACTTTAATTAATATTTACTGAAAATTTAGCCTCTCTGCCATGGTCTCTCTTACTGAATATTTATTGAAAATTTAGCCTCTCTGTCATGGTCACTCTTACTGAATATTTGCTGAAAATTTAGCCACTCTGTCATGGTCACTCTTACTGAATATTTAGTGAAGATTTAGCCTCTCTGTCATGGTCACTCTTACTGAATAATTACTGAAAAATTAGCCAGTCTGTCATGGTCACACTTACTGAATATTTACTGTAAATTTAGCCACTCTGTCATGGTCACTGTTACTGAATAATTACTGAAAATTAAACCAATCTGTCATGGTCACTCTTACTGAATAATTACTGAAAATCTAGCCACTCTGTCATGGTCACTCTTACTGAATATTTACTGAGAATATAGCCTCTCTGTCATGGTCACTCTTACTGAAAATTTACCGAAAATTTTGCCACTCTGTCATCGTCACATTTACTGAATTTTTACTGAAAGTTAACCCACTCTGTCATGGTCACTCTTACTGAATATTTTTAGAAAATTGAGCCACTCTGTCATGGTCACTCTTACTGAATAATTAATGAAAAATTAGCCGCTCTGTCATGGTCACTCTTACTGAATATTTACTGAAAATCTAGCCACTCTGTCATGGTCACTCTTACTGAATATTTACTGAACATTCAGCCACTCTGTCATGGTCACTTTTACTGAATATTTACTGTAACTTTAGCCACTCTGTCATGGTCACTCTTACTGACTATTTACTGAAAATTTATCCACTCTGTCATGGTCACACTTACTGAATATTTACTGAAAATTTAGCCACTCTGTCATGGTCACTCTTACTGAATATAAGCAGAAAATTTAGCCACTCTGTCATGGTCACTCTCACTGAATATTTACTGAGAATTTAGCCACTCTGTCATGGTCACTTTACTGAATATTTACTGAAAATTTAGCCTCTCTGTCATGGTCACTCTTACTGAATAGTTACTGAAAATTTAGCCACTCTGTCATGGTCACTCTTACTGAATATTAACTGTAAATTTAGCCACTCTGTCATGGTCACTTTTACTGAATATTTACTGAGAATTTAGCCTCTCTGTCATGGTCATTCATACTGAATAGTTACTGAAAATTTAGCCACTCTGTCATGGTCACTCTCACTGAATATTTACTGAGAATTTAGCCACTCTGTCATGGTCACTTTACTGAATATTTACTGAAAATTTAGCCTCTCTGTCATGGTCACTCTTACTGAATAGTTACTGAAAATTTAGCCACTCTGTCATGGTCACTCTTACTGAATATTAACTGTAAATTTAGCCTCTCTGCCATGGTCACTCTTACTGAATATTTATTGAAAATTTAGCCACTCTGTCATGGTCACTCTTACTGAATATTTACTGAAAATTTAGCCACTGTGTCATGGTCACTTTTAATGAATATTTAGTGAAAATTTAGCCACTCTGTCATGGTCACTCTTACTGAATATTTATTGAAAATTTAGCTACGCTGTCATGGTCACTCTTACTGAATATTTACTGAAAATTTAGCCACTCTGTCATGGTCACTCTTACTGAATATTTACTGAAAATGTAGCCACTCTGTCATGGTCACTTTTACTGAATATTGACTGAAAATTTGGCCACTATGTCATGGTCACTTTAATTAATATTTACTGAAAATTTAGCCACTCTGCCATGGTCACTCTTACTGAATATTTATTGAAAATTTAGCCACTCTGTCATGGTCACTCTTACTGAATATTTACTGAAAATTTAGCCACTCTGTCATGGTCACTTTTACTGAATATTTAGTGAAGATTTAGCCTCTCTGTCATGGTCACTCTTACTGAATATTTGCTGAAAATTTAGCCACCCAGTCATCATCACTTTTACTGAATATTTACTGAAAATTTAGCCACACTGTCATGGTCACTCTTACTGAATATTTACTGATAATTTAGCCTCTCTGTCATGGTGACTCTTACTGAATATTTACTGAAAATTCAGCCTCTCTGTCATGGTCACTTTAACTGAATATTTGCTGAAAGTTTAACCACTCTGTGATGGTCACACTTACTGAATATTTACTGATAATTTAGCCCCTCTGTCCTTGTCACTCTTACTGAATATTTACTGAGAATATAGCCACTCTGTCATGGTCACTCTTACTGAATATTTACTGAAAATTTAGCCTCTCTGTCATGGTCACTATTACTGAATATTTACTGATAATTTAGCCCTTCTGTCTTGGTCACTCTTACTGAATAATTTCTGAAAAATTAGCCACTCTGTCATGGTCAGACTTACTGAATATTTAATGTCAATTTAGCCACTCTGTCATGGTCACTCTTACTGAATAATTACTGAACATCTAGCCACTCTGTCGTGGTCACTTTTACTGAATAATTCCTGAAAATTAAGCCACTCTGTCATGGTCACATTTACTGAATATTTACTGAAAGTTAAGCTACTCTGTCATGGTCCCTCTTACTGAATATTTTAAGAAAATTTAGCCACTCTGTCATGGTCACTCTTACTGAATAATTACTGAAAAATTAGCCACTCTGTCATGGTCACACTTACTGAATATTTACTGTAAATTTAGCCACTCTGTCATGGTCACTGTTACTGAATAATTACTGAAAATTAAACCACTCTGTCATGGTCACTCTTACTGAATAATTACTGAAAATCTAGCCACTCTGTCATGGTCACTCTTACTGAATATTTACTGAAAATGTAGCCTCTCTGTCATGGTCACTCTCACTGAAAATTTACCGAAGATTTTGCCACTCTGTCATCGTCACTTTTACTGAATTTTTACTGAAAGTTAACCCACTCTGTCATGGTCACTCTTACTGAATACTTTTTGAAAATTTAGCCACTCTGACATGGTCACTCTTACTGAATAATTACTGAAAAATTAGCCACTCTGTCATGGTCAGTCTTACTGAATATTTACTGAAAATTTAGCCACTCTGTCATGGTCACTCTTACTGAATATTTACTGAAAATTTAGACACTCTGTCATGGTCACTCTTACTGAATATAAACAGAAAATTTAGCCACTCTGTCATGGTCACTCTCACTGAATATTTACTGAGAATTTAGCCACTCTGTCATGGTCATTTTACTGAATATTTACTGAAAATTTAGCCACTCTTGTCATGGTCACTCTTACTGAATATTAACTGTAAATTTAGCCACTCTGTCATGGTCACTTTTACTGAATATTTACTGAAAATTTAGCCACTCTGTCATGGTCACTTTTACTGAATATTTACTGTAAATTTAGCCACTCTGTCATGGTAATTCTTACTGAATATTTACTGAAAATTTAGCCTCTCTGTCATGGTCACTCTTACTGAATATTTTCTGAAAATTTAGCCACTCTGTCATGGTCACTTTTACTGAATATTTACTGAAAATTTGGCCACTCTGTCATTGTCACTTTAATTAATATTTACTGAAAATTTATCCTCTCTGCCATGCTCACTCTTACTGAATATTTACTGAAAATTTAGCCACTCTGTCATGGTCACTTTTAATGAATATTTAGTGAAAATATAGCCTCTCTGTCATGGTCACTCTTACTGAATATTTATTGAAAATTTAGCCACTCTGTCATGGTCACTCTAACTGAATATTTACTGAAAATGTAGCCACTCTGTCATGGTCACTCTTACTGAATATTTACTGAAAATTTAGCCACTCTGTCATGGTCACTTTTACTGAATATTGACTGAAAATTTGGCCACTATGTCATGGTCACTTTAATTAATATTTACTGAAAATTTAGCCACTCTGCCATGGTCACTCTTACTGAATATTTATTGAAAATTTAGCCACTCTGTCATGGTCACTCTTACTGAATATTTACTGAAAATTTAGCCACTCTGTCATGGTCACTTTTACTGAATATTTTGTGAAAATTTAGCCTCTCTGTCATGGTCACTCTTACTGAATATTTATTGAAAATTTAGCCACGCTCTCATGGTCACTCTTACTGAATATTTACTGAAAATTTAGCCACTCTGTCATGGTCACACTTACTGAATATTTACTGAAAATTTAGCCACTCTGTCATGGTCACTCTTACTGAATATATACAGAAAATTTAGCCACTGTGTCATGGTCACTCTCATTGAATATTTACTGAGAATTTAACCACTCTGTCATGGTCACTCTTACTGAATATTTAGTGAAAATTTAGCCACTCTGTCATGGTCACTCTTACTGAATATTTAGTGAAAATTTAGCCTCTCTGTCATGGTCACACTTACTGAATATTTACTGAAAATTTAGCCACTCTGTCATGGTCCCTTTTACTGAATATTAACTGAAAATTTAGCCGCTCTGTCATTGTCACTCTTACTGAATATTTAATGAAAATTTAGCCACTCTGTCATTGTAATTCTTACTGAATATTTACTGAAAATTTAGCCTCTCCGTCATGGACACTCTAACTGAATATTTACTGAAAATTTAGCCACTCTGTCATGGTCACTCTTACTGAATAATTACTGAAAATTTGGCCACTCAGTCATGGTCACTTTAATTAATGTTTACTGAAAATTTAGCCTTTCTGCCATGGTCACTCTTACTGAATATTTATTGAATATTTAGCCACTCTGTCATGGTCACACTTGCCGAATATTTACTGAAAATTTAGCCAGTCTGTCATGGTCACGCTTGCCGAATATTTACTGAAAATTTAGCCACCCAGTTATGATCATTTTACTGAATATTTACTGAAAATTTAGCCACTCTGTCATGGTCACTCTTACTGAATATTTACTGAAAATTTAGCCTCTCTGTCATGGTGATTCTTACTGAATATTTACTGAAAATTTGGCCACTCTGTCATGGTCACTTTAACTGAATATTTACTGAAAATTTAACCACTCTGTGATGGTCACACTTACTGAATATTTACTGATAATTTAGCCCCTCTGTAATTGTCACTCTTACTGAATATTGACTGAGAATATAGCCACTCTTTCATGGTCACTCTTACTGAATATTTACTGAAAATTTAGCCTCTCTGTCATGTTCACTCTTACTGAATATTTACTGATAATTTAGCCCCTCTGTCCTGGTCACTCTTACTGAATATTTACTGAGAATATAGCCTCTCTGCCTTGATCACTATTACTGAATATTTACTGAAAATTTAGCCCCTCTTTCATGGTCACTCTTACTGAATAATTACTGAAAAATTAGCCACTCTGTCATGGTCACACTTACTGAATATTTACTGTAAATTTAGCCACTCTGTCATGGTCACTGTTACTGAATAATTACTGAAAATTCAACCACTCTGTCATGGTCACTCTTACTGAATAATTACTGAAAATCTAGCCACTCTGTCATGGTCACTCTTACTGAATATTTACTGAAAATGTAGCCTCTCTGTCATGGTCACTCTCACTGAAAATTTACCGAAGATTTTGCCACTCTGTCATCGTCACATTTACTGAATTTTTACTGAAAGTTAACCCACTCTGTCATGGTCACACTTACTGAATATTTTTTGAACATTTAGCCAATCTGACATGGTCGCTCTTACTGAATAATTACTGAAAAATTAGCCACTCTGTCATGGTCACTCTTACTGAATATTTACTGAAAATTTAGCCACTCTGTCATGGTCACTCTTACTGAATATTTACTGAACATTCAGCCACTATGTCATGGTCACTTTAATTTATATTTACTGAAAATTTAGCCACTCTGCGATGGTCACTCTTACTGAATATTTATTGAAAATTTAGCCACTCTGTCATGGTCACTCTTACTGAATATTTACTGAAAATTTAGCCACTCTGTCATTGTCACTTTACTGAATATTTTGTGAAAATTTAGCCTCTCTGTCATGGTCACTCTTACTGAATATTTATTGAAAATTTAGCCACGCTGTCATGGTCACTCTTACTGAATATTTACTGAAAATTTAGCCACTCTGTCATGGTCACTTTACTGAATATTTACTGAAAATCTAGCCACTCTGTCATGGTCACACTTGCCGAATATTTACTGAAAATTGAGCCACTCTGTCATGGTCACTCTTGCCGAATATTTGCTATAAATTTAGCCACCCAGTCATGATCATTTTACTGAAAATTTACTGAAAATTTAGCCACTCTGTCATGGTCACTCTTACTGAATATTTACTGATAATTTAGCCTCTCTGTCATGGTGACTCTTACTGAATATTTACTGAAAATTTAGCCACTCTGTCATGGTCACTTTAACTGAATATTTACTGAAAATTTAACCACTCTGTGATGGTCACACTTACTGAATATTTACTGATAATTTAGCCCATCTGTCCTTGTCACTCTTACTGAATATTTACTGAGAATATAGCCACTCTGTCATGGTCACTCTTACTGATATTTACTGAAAATTTAGCCTCTCTGTCATGGTCACTATTACTGAATATTTACTGATAATTTAGCCCTTCTGTCTTGGTCACTCTTACTGAATAATTTCTGAAAAATTAGCCACTCTGTCATGGTAACACTTACTGAATATTTACTGTAAATTTAGCCACTCTGTCATGGTCACTCTTACTGAATAATTACTGAAAATTAAACCACTCTGTCATGGTCACTCTTACTGAATAATTACTGAAAATCTAGCCACTCTGTCGTGGTCACTTTTACTGAATATTTACTGTAAATTAAGCCACTCTGTCATGGTCACATTTCCTGAATATTTACTGAAAGTTAAGCTACTTTGTCATGGACCCTCTTACTGAATATTTTAAGAAAATTTAGCCACTCTGTAATGGTCATTCTTACTGAATAATTACTGAAAAATTAGCCACTCTGTCATGGTCACTCTTACTGAATATTTACTGAAAATTTAGCCACTCTGTCATGGTCACTCTTACTGAATAGTTACTGAAAATTTAGCCACTCTGTCATGGTCACTTTTACTGAATATTTACTGAAAATTTAGCCACTCTGTCATGGTCACTCTTACTGAATATTAACTGTAAATTTAGCCACTCTGTCATGGTCACTTTTACTGAATATTTTCTGAAAATTTAGCCACTCTGTCATGGTCACTTTAATTAATATTTACTGAAAATTTAGCCTCTCTGCCATGGTCTCTCTTACTGAATATTTATTGAAAATTTAGCCTCTCTGTCATGGTCACTCTTACTGAATATTTGCTGAAAATTTAGCCACTCTGTCATGGTCACTCTTACTGAATATTTAGTGAAGATTTAGCCTCTCTGTCATGGTCACTCTTACTGAATAATTACTGAAAAATTAGCCAGTCTGTCATGGTCACACTTACTGAATATTTACTGTAAATTTAGCCACTCTGTCATGGTCACTGTTACTGAATAATTACTGAAAATTAAACCAATCTGTCATGGTCACTCTTACTGAATAATTACTGAAAATCTAGCCACTCTGTCATGGTCACTCTTACTGAATATTTACTGAGAATATAGCCTCTCTGTCATGGTCACTCTTACTGAAAATTTACCGAAAATTTTGCCACTCTGTCATCGTCACATTTACTGAATTTTTACTGAAAGTTAACCCACTCTGTCATGGTCACTCTTACTGAATATTTTTAGAAAATTGAGCCACTCTGTCATGGTCACTCTTACTGAATAATTAATGAAAAATTAGCCGCTCTGTCATGGTCACTCTTACTGAATATTTACTGAAAATCTAGCCACTCTGTCATGGTCACTCTTACTGAATATTTACTGAACATTCAGCCACTCTGTCATGGTCACTTTTACTGAATATTTACTGTAACTTTAGCCACTCTGTCATGGTCACTCTTACTGACTATTTACTGAAAATTTATCCACTCTGTCATGGTCACACTTACTGAATATTTACTGAAAATTTAGCCACTCTGTCATGGTCACTCTTACTGAATATAAGCAGAAAATTTAGCCACTCTGTCATGGTCACTCTCACTGAATATTTACTGAGAATTTAGCCACTCTGTCATGGTCACTTTACTGAATATTTACTGAAAATTTAGCCTCTCTGTCATGGTCACTCTTACTGAATAGTTACTGAAAATTTAGCCACTCTGTCATGGTCACTCTTACTGAATATTAACTGTAAATTTAGCCACTCTGTCATGGTCACTTTTACTGAATATTTACTGAGAATTTAGCCTCTCTGTCATGGTCATTCATACTGAATAGTTACTGAAAATTTAGCCACTCTGTCATGGTCACTCTCACTGAATATTTACTGAGAATTTAGCCACTCTGTCATGGTCACTTTACTGAATATTTACTGAAAATTTAGCCTCTCTGTCATGGTCACTCTTACTGAATAGTTACTGAAAATTTAGCCACTCTGTCATGGTCACTCTTACTGAATATTAACTGTAAATTTAGCCTCTCTGCCATGGTCACTCTTACTGAATATTTATTGAAAATTTAGCCACTCTGTCATGGTCACTCTTACTGAATATTTACTGAAAATTTAGCCACTGTGTCATGGTCACTTTTAATGAATATTTAGTGAAAATTTAGCCACTCTGTCATGGTCACTCTTACTGAATATTTATTGAAAATTTAGCTACGCTGTCATGGTCACTCTTACTGAATATTTACTGAAAATTTAGCCACTCTGTCATGGTCACTCTTACTGAATATTTACTGAAAATGTAGCCACTCTGTCATGGTCACTTTTACTGAATATTGACTGAAAATTTGGCCACTATGTCATGGTCACTTTAATTAATATTTACTGAAAATTTAGCCACTCTGCCATGGTCACTCTTACTGAATATTTATTGAAAATTTAGCCACTCTGTCATGGTCACTCTTACTGAATATTTACTGAAAATTTAGCCACTCTGTCATGGTCACTTTTACTGAATATTTAGTGAAGATTTAGCCTCTCTGTCATGGTCACTCTTACTGAATATTTGCTGAAAATTTAGCCACCCAGTCATCATCACTTTTACTGAATATTTACTGAAAATTTAGCCACACTGTCATGGTCACTCTTACTGAATATTTACTGATAATTTAGCCTCTCTGTCATGGTGACTCTTACTGAATATTTACTGAAAATTCAGCCTCTCTGTCATGGTCACTTTAACTGAATATTTGCTGAAAGTTTAACCACTCTGTGATGGTCACACTTACTGAATATTTACTGATAATTTAGCCCCTCTGTCCTTGTCACTCTTACTGAATATTTACTGAGAATATAGCCACTCTGTCATGGTCACTCTTACTGAATATTTACTGAAAATTTAGCCTCTCTGTCATGGTCACTATTACTGAATATTTACTGATAATTTAGCCCTTCTGTCTTGGTCACTCTTACTGAATAATTTCTGAAAAATTAGCCACTCTGTCATGGTCAGACTTACTGAATATTTAATGTCAATTTAGCCACTCTGTCATGGTCACTCTTACTGAATAATTACTGAACATCTAGCCACTCTGTCGTGGTCACTTTTACTGAATAATTCCTGAAAATTTAGCCACTCTGTCATGGTCACATTTACTGAATATTTACTGAAAGTTAAGCTACTCTGTCATGGTCCCTCTTACTGAATATTTTAAGAAAATTTAGCCACTCTGTCATGGTCACTCTTACTGAATAATTACTGAAAAATTAGCCACTCTGTCATGGTCACACTTACTGAATATTTACTGTAAATTTAGCCACTCTGTCATGGTCACTGTTACTGAATAATTACTGAAAATTAAACCACTCTGTCATGGTCACTCTTACTGAATAATTACTGAAAATCTAGCCACTCTGTCATGGTCACTCTTACTGAATATTTACTGAAAATGTAGCCTCTCTGTCATGGTCACTCTCACTGAAAATTTACCGAAGATTTTGCCACTCTGTCATCGTCACTTTTACTGAATTTTTACTGAAAGTTAACCCACTCTGTCATGGTCACTCTTACTGAATACTTTTTGAAAATTTAGCCACTCTGACATGGTCACTCTTACTGAATAATTACTGAAAAATTAGCCACTCTGTCATGGTCAGTCTTACTGAATATTTACTGAAAATTTAGCCACTCTGTCATGGTCACTCTTACTGAATATTTACTGAAAATTTAGACACTCTGTCATGGTCACTCTTACTGAATATAAACAGAAAATTTAGCCACTCTGTCATGGTCACTCTCACTGAATATTTACTGAGAATTTAGCCACTCTGTCATGGTCATTTTACTGAATATTTACTGAAAATTTAGCCACTCTTGTCATGGTCACTCTTACTGAATATTAACTGTAAATTTAGCCACTCTGTCATGGTCACTTTTACTGAATATTTACTGAAAATTTAGCCACTCTGTCATGGTCACTTTTACTGAATATTTACTGTAAATTTAGCCACTCTGTCATGGTAATTCTTACTGAATATTTACTGAAAATTTAGCCTCTCTGTCATGGTCACTCTTACTGAATATTTTCTGAAAATTTAGCCACTCTGTCATGGTCACTTTTACTGAATATTTACTGAAAATTTGGCCACTCTGTCATTGTCACTTTAATTAATATTTACTGAAAATTTATCCTCTCTGCCATGCTCACTCTTACTGAATATTTACTGAAAATTTAGCCACTCTGTCATGGTCACTTTTAATGAATATTTAGTGAAAATATAGCCTCTCTGTCATGGTCACTCTTACTGAATATTTATTGAAAATTTAGCCACTCTGTCATGGTCACTCTTACTGAATATTTACTGAAAATGTAGCCACTCTGTCATGGTCACTCTTACTGAATATTTACTGAAAATTTAGCCACTCTGTCATGGTCACTTTTACTGAATATTGACTGAAAATTTGGCCACTATGTCATGGTCACTTTAATTAATATTTACTGAAAATTTAGCCACTCTGCCATGGTCACTCTTACTGAATATTTATTGAAAATTTAGCCACTCTGTCATGGTCACTCTTACTGAATATTTACTGAAAATTTAGCCACTCTGTCATGGTCACTTTTACTGAATATTTTGTGAAAATTTAGCCTCTCTGTCATGGTCACTCTTACTGAATATTTATTGAAAATTTAGCCACGCTCTCATGGTCACTCTTACTGAATATTTACTGAAAATTTAGCCACTCTGTCATGGTCACTCTTACTGAATATTTACTCAAAATCTAGCCACTCTGTCATGGTCACACTTGCCGAATATTTACTGAAAATTTAGCCACTCTGTCATGGTCACTCTTGCCGAATATTTGCTGTAAATTTAGCCACCCAGTCATGATCACTTTTACTGAATATTTACTGAAAATTTAGCCACTCTGTCATGGTCACTCTTACTGAATATTTACTGATAATTTAGCCTCTCTGTCAGGGTGACTCTTACTGAATATTTACTGAAAATTTAGCCTCTCTGTCATGGTCACTTTAACTGAATATTTACTGAAAATTTAACCACTCTGTGATGGTCACACTTACTGAATATTTTCTGATAATTTAGCCCCTCTGTCCTTGTCACTCTTACTGAATATTTACTGAGAATATAGCCACTCTGTCATGGTCACTCTTACTGATATTTACTGAAAATGTAGCCTCTCTGTCATGGTCACTATTACTGAATATTTACTGATAATTTAGCCCTTCTGTCTTGGTCACTCTTACTGAATAATTTCTGAAAAATTAGCCACTCTGTCATGGTAACACTTACTGAATATTTACTGTAAATTTAGCCACCCTGTCATGGTCACTCTTACTGAATAATTACTGAAAATTAAACCACTCTGTCATGGTCACTCTTACTGAATAATTACTGAAAATCTAGCCACTCTGTCGTGGTCACTTTTACTGAATATTTACTGAAAATTTAGCCACTCTGTCATGGTCACATTTACTGAATATTTACTGAAAGTTAAGCTACTTTGTCATGGTCCCTCTTACTGAATATTTTAAGCAAATTTAGCCACTCTGTAATGGTCACTCTTACTGAATAATTACTGAAAAATTAGCCACTCTGTCATGGTCACTCTTACTGAATATTTACTGAAAATTTAGCCACTCTGTCATGGTCACTCTTACTGAATAGTTACTGAAAATTTAGCCACTCTGTCATGGTCACTTTTACTGAATATTTACTGAAAATTTAGCCACTCTGTCATGGTCGCTCTTACTGAATATTAACTGTAAATTTAGCCACTCTGTCATGGTCACTTTTACTGAATATTTTCTGAAAATTTAGCCACTCTGTCATGGTCACTTTAATTAATATTTACTGAAAATTTAGCCTCTCTGCCATGGTCTCTCTTACTGAATATTTATTGAAAATTTAGCCTCTCTGTCATGGTCACTCTTACTGAATATTTGCTGAAAATTTAGCCTCTCTGTCATGGTCACTCTTACTGAATATTTAGTGAAGATTTAGCCTCTCTGTCATGGTCACTCTTACTGAATAATTACTGAAAAATTAGCCAGTCTGTCATGGTCACACTTACTGAATATTTACTGTAAATTTAGCCACTCTGTCATGGTCACTGTTACTGAATAATTACTGAAAATTAAACCACTCTGTCATGGTCACTCTTACTGAATAATTACTGAAAATCTAGCCACTCTGTCATGGTCACTCTTACTGAATATTTACTGAAAATTTAGCCTCTCTGTCATGGTCACTCTTACTGAAAATTTACCGAAAATTTTGCCACTCTGTCATCGTCACATTTACTGAATTTTTACTGAAAGTTAACCCACTCTGTCATGGTCACTCTTACTGAATATTTTTAGAAAATTTAGCCACTCTGTCATGGTCACTATTACTGAATAATTACTGAAAAATTAGCCACTCTGTCATGGTCACTCTTACTGAATATTTACTGAAAATCTAGCCACTCTGTCATGGTCACTCTTACTGAATATTTACTGAACATTAAGCCACTCTGTCATGGTCACTTTTACTGAATATTTACTGTAACTTTAGCCACTCTGTCATGGTCACTCTTACTGACTATTTACTGAAAATTTAGCCACTCTGTCATGGTCACACTTACTGAATATTTACTGAAAATTTAGCCACTCTGTCATGGTCACTCTTACTGAATATAAACAGAAAATTTAGCCACTCTGTCATGGTCACGCTCACTGAATATTTACTGAGAATTTAGCCACTCTGTCATGGTCACTCTTACTGAATATTTACTGAAAATTTATCCTCTCTGTCATGGTCACTCTTACTGAATAGTTACTGAAAATTTAGCCACTCTGTCATGGTCACACTTACTGAATATTAACTGTAAATTTAGCCACTCTGTCATGGTCACTTTTACTGAATATTTACTGAAAATTTAGCCTCTCTGTCATGGTCATTCTTACTGAATATTTACTGAAAATTTAGCCACTCTGTCATGGTCACTTTTACTGAATATTTACTGAACATTTGGCCCTCTGTCATTGTCAATTTAATTAATATTAACTGAAAATTTAGCCTCTCTGCCATGGTCACTCTTACTGAATATTTCTTGAAAATTTAGCCACTCTGTCATGGTCACTCTTACTGAATATTTACTGAAAATTTAGCCACTCTGTCATGGTCACTTTTAATGAATATTTAGTGAAAATTTAGCCTCTCTGTCATGTTCATTCTTACTGAATATTTATTGAAAATTTAGCCACGCTGTCATGGTCACTCTTACTGAATATTTACTGAAAATTTAGCCACTCTGTCATGGTCACTCTTACTGAATATTTACTGAAAATTTAGCCACTCTGTCATGGTCACTTTTACTGAATATTGACTGAAAATTTGGCCACTATGTCATGGTCACTTTAATTAATATTTACTGAAAATTTAGCCACTCTGCCATGGTCACTCTTACTGAATATTTATTGAAAATTTAGCCACTCTGTCATGGTCACTCTTACTGAATATTTACTGAAAATTTAGCCACTCTGTCATGGTCACTTTTACTGAATATTTTGTGAAAATTTAGCCTCTCTGTCATGGTCACTCTTACTGAATATTTGCTGAAAATTTAGCCACCCAGTCATGATCACTTTTACTGAATATTTACTGAAAATTTAGCCACTCTGTCATGGTCACTCTTACTGAATATTTACTGATAATTTAGCCCCTCTGTCCTTGTCACTCTTATTGAATATTTACTGAGAATATAGCCACTCTGTCATGGTCACTCTTACTGAATATTTACTGAAAATTTAGCCTCTCTATCATGGTGACTATTACTGAATATTTACTGATAATTTAGCCCTTCTGTCTTGGTCACTCTTACTGAATAATTTCTGAAAAATTAGCCACTCTGTCATGGTCACACTTACTGAATATTTACTGTCAATTTAGCCACTCTGTCATGGTCACTCTTACTGAATAATTACTGAAAATCTAGCCACTCTGTCGTGGTCACTTTTACTGAATATTTACTGATAATTTAGCCACTCTGTCATGGTCCCTCTTACTGAATATTTTAAGAAAATTTAGCCACTCTGTCATGGTCACTCTTCCTGAATAATTACTGAAAAATTAGCCACTCTGTCATGGTTAATCTTACTGAATATTTACTGAAACTTTAGCCACTCTGTCATGGTCACTCTTACTGAATAGTTACTGAAAATTTAGCCACTCTGTCATGGTCACTTTTACTGAATATTTACTGAAAATTTAGCCACTCTGTCATGGTCACTCTTACTGAATATTAACTGTAAATTTAGCCACTATGTCATGGTCACTTTTACTGAATATTTTCTGATAATTTAGCCGCTCTGTCATGGTCACTTTAATTAATACTTACTGAAAATTTGGCCTCTCTGCCATGATCTCTCTTACTGAATATTTATTGAAAATTTAGCCTCTCTGTCATGGTCACTCTTACTGAATATTTACTGAGAATTTAGCCACTCTGTCATGGTCACTTTACTGAATATTTACTGAAAATTTAGCCTCTCTGTCCTGGTCACTCTTACTGAATAGTTACTGACAATTTAGACACTCTGTCATGGTCACTCTTACTGAATATTTACTGAAAATTTAGCCACTCTGTCATGGTCACTCTTACTGAATATTAACTGTAAATTTAGCCACTCTGTCATGGTCACTTTTACTGAATATTTACTGTAAATTTAGCCACTCTGTCATGGTAATTCTTACTGAATATTTACTGAAAATTTAGCCTCTCTGTCATGGTCACTCTTACTGAATATTTACTGAAAAGTTAGGCACTCTGTCATGGTCACTTTTACTGAATATTTACTGAACATTTGGCCACTCTGTCATTGTCCTTTTAATTAATATTTACTGAAAATTTAGCCTCTCTGCCATGGTCACTCTTACTGAATATTTATTGAAAATTTAGCCACTCTGTCATGGTCACTCTTACTGAATATTTACTGAAAATTTAGCCACTCTGTCATGGTCACTTTTAATGAATATTTAGTGAAAATTTAGCCTCTCTGTCATGGTCACTCTTACTGAATATTTACTGAAAATTTAGCCACTCTGTCATGGTCACTCTTACTGAATATTTACTGAAAATTTAGCCACTCTGTCATGGTCACTGTTACTGAATAATTACTGAAAATTTAGCCTCTCTGTCATGGTCACTCTTACTGAAAATTTACCGAACATTTTGCAACTCTGTCATCGTCATTTTTACTGAATTTTTACTGAAAGTTAACCCACTCTGTCATGGTCACACTTACTGAATATTTTTATAAAATTTAGCCACTCTGTCATGGTCACTCTTACTGAATAATTACTCAAAATTTAGCCCCTCTGTCATGGTCACTCTTACTGAATATTTCTGAAAATTTAGCCACTCTGTCATGGTCACACTTACTGAATATTTACTGAAGATTCAGCCACTCTGTCTTGGTCACTTTTACTGAATATTTACTGTAATTTAGCCACTCTGTCATGGTCACTCTTACTGACTATTTACTGAAAATTTAGCCACTCTGTCATGGTCACACTTACTGAATATTTACTGAAAATTTAGCCACTCTGTCATGGTCACTCTTACTGAATATAAACAGAAAATTTAGCCACTCTGTCATGGTCACTCTCACTGAATATTAACTGAGAATTTAGCCACTCTGTCATGGTCACTCTTACTGAATATTTACAGAAAATTTAGCCACTCTGTCATGGTCCCTCTTACTGAATATTAACTGTAAATTTAGCCACTCTGTCATAGTCACTTTTACTGAATATTTACTGAAAATTTAGGACACTCTGTTATGGTCACTTTTACTGAATATTTACTGTAAATATAGCCACTCTGTCATGGTAATTCTTACTGAATATTTACTGAAAATTTAGCCTCTCTGTCATGGTCACTCTTACTGAATATTTACTGAAAATTTAGCCACTCTGTCATGGTCACTTTTACTGAATATTTACTGAAAATTTAGCCACTCTTTTATGGTCACTTTTACTGAATATTTACTGTAAATTTAGCCACTCTGTCATGGTAATTCTTACTGAATATTTACTGAAAATTTAGCCTCTCTGTCATGGTCACTCTTACTGAATATTTACTGAAAATTTAGCCACTCTGTCATGGTCACTTTTACTGAATATTTACTGAAAATTTGGCCACTCTGTCATTGTCACTTTAATTAATATTTACTGAAAATTTAGCCTCTCTGCCATGGTCACTCTTACTGAATATTTATTGAAAATTTAGCCACTCTGTCATGGTCACTCTTACTGAATATTTACTGAAAATTTAGCCACTCTGTCATGGTCACTTTTAATGAATATTTAGTGAAAATTTAGCCTCTCTGTCATGGTCACTCTTACTGAATATTTAATGAAAATTTAGCCACGCTGTCATGGTCACTCTTACTGAATATTTACTGAAAATTTAGCCACTCTGTCATGGTCACTCTTACTGAATATTTACTGAAAATCTAGCCACTCTGTCATGGTCACACTTGCCGAATATTTACTGAAAATTTAGCCACTCTGTCATGGTCACTCTTGCCGAATATTTGCTGAAAATTTAGCCACCCAGTCATGATCAATTTTACTGAATATTTACTGAAAATTTAGCCACTCTGTCATGGTCACTCTTACTGAATATTTACTGATATTTTAGCCTCTCTGTCATGGTGACTCTTACTGAATATTTACTGAAAATTTAGCCTCTCTGTCATGGTCACTTTAACTGAATATTTACTGAAAATTTAACCACTCTGTGATGGTCACACTAACTGAATATTTACTGATAATTTGGCCCCTCTGTCCTTGTCACTCTTACTGAATATTTACTGAGAATATAGCCACTCTGTCATGGTCACTGTTACTGAATATTTACTGAAAATTTAGCCTCTCTGTCATGGTCACTCTTACTGAATAATTACTGAAAATCTAGCCACTCTGTCGTGGTCACTTTTACTGAATATTTACTGAAAATAAAGCCACTCTGTCATGGTCACATTTACTGAATATTTACTGAAAGTTAAGATACTCTGTCATGGTCCCTCTTACTGAATATTTACTGAAAATTTAGCCACTCTGTCATGGTCACTCTTACTGAATAATTACTGAAAAATTAGCCACTCTGTCATGGTCACTCTTACTGAATATTTACTGAAAATTTAGCCACTCTGTCATGGTCACTCTTACTGAATAGTTACTGAAAATTTAGCCACTCTGTCATGGTCACTTTTACTGAATATTTCCTGAAAATTTAGCCACTCTGTCATGGTCACTCTTACTGAATATTAACTGTAAATTTAGCCACTCTGTCATGGTCACTTTTACTGAATATTTTCTGAAAATTTTGCCACTCTGTCATGGTCACTTGAATTAATATTTACTGAAAATTTAGCCTCTCTGCCATGGTCTCTCTTACTGAATATTTATTGAAAATTTAGCCTCTCTGTCATGGTCACTTTTACTGAATATTTACTGAAAATTTAGCCACTCTGTCATGGTCACTTTAACTGAATATTTACTGAAAATTTAACCACTCTGTGATGGTCACACTTACTGAATATTAACTGATAATTTAGCCCCTCTGTCCTTGTCACTCTTACTGAATATTTACTGAGAATATAGCCACTCTGTCATGCTCACCCTTACTGAATATTTACTGAAAATTTAGCCCCTCTGTCTTGGTCACTCTTACTGAATATTTACTGAGAATATAGCCACTCTGTCATGGTCACTCTTACTGAATAATTACTGAAAAATTAGCCACTCTGTCATGGTCACTCTTACTGAATATTTACTGAAAATTTAGCCACTCTGTCATGGTCACTCTTACTGAATAGTAACTGAAAATTTAGCCAATCTGTCATGGTCACTCTTGCCGAATATTTACTGAAAATTTAGCCACCCAGTCATGATCACTCTTACTGAATATTTACTGAAAATTTAGCCACTCTGTCATGGTCACTCTTACTGAATATTTACAGAAAATTTAGCCCCTCTGTCCTTGTCACTCTTACTGAATATTTACTGAGAATATAGCCACTCTGTCATGCTCACACTTACTGAATATTTACTGAAAATTTAGCCCCTCTGTCTTTGTCACTCTTACTGAATATTTACTGAGAATATAGCCACTCTGTCATGGTCACTCTTACTGAATATTTACTGAAAATATAGCCTCTCTGTCATGATCACTATTACTGAATATTTACTGATACTTTAGCCCCTCTGTCATGGTCACTCTTACTGAATATTTACTGAAAAATTAGCCACTCTGTCATGGTCACTCTTACTGAATAATTACTGAAAATTAAAACACTCTGTCATGGTCACTCTTACTGAATAATTACTGAAAATCTAGCCACTCTGTCATGGTCACTTTTACTGAATATTTACTGAAAATTTAGCCACTCTGTCAAGGTCACTCTTACTGAATATTTACTGAAAATTTAGCCTCTCTGTCATGGTCACTCTTACTGAAATTTTACTGAAAATTTAGCCACTCTGTCATGGTCACTTTTACTGAATTTTCACTGAAAGTAAAGCTACTCTGTCATGGTCACTCTTACTGAATATTTTTAGAAAATTTAGCCAGTCTGTCATGGTCACACTTACTGAATAATTACTGAAAAATTAGCCACTCTGTCATGGTCACTCTTACTGAATATTTACTGAAAATTTAGCCACTCTGTCATGGTCACTCTTACTGAATATTTACTGAAAATTTAGCCACTCATGCATGGTCACTCTTACTGACTATTTACTGAAAATTTAGCCACTCTGTCATGGTCACACTTACTGAATATTTACTGAAAATTTAGCCTCTCTGTCATGGTCACTCTTACTGAATATATGCAGAAAATTTAGCCTCTCTGTCATGGTCACTCTCACTGAATATTTAGTGAGAATTTAGCCACTCTGTCATGGTTACTTTACTGAATATTTACTGAAAATTTAGCCTCTCTGTCATGGTCACTCTTACTGAATATTTACTGAAAATTTAGCCACTCTGTCATGGTCTCTTTTACTGAAAATTTACTGAAAATTTAGCCACTCTGTCATGGTCACTTTACTGAATATTTACTGAAAATTTAGCCACCCAGTCATTATCACTTTTACTGAATATTTACTGAAAATTTAGCCACTCTGTCAAGGTCACTCTTACTGAATATTTACTGAAAATTTAGCCTCTCTGTCATGGTCACTCTTACTGAAATTTTACTGAAAATTTAGCCACTCTGTCATGGTCACTTTTACTGAATTTTCACTGAAAGTAAAGCCTCTCTGCCATGGTCTCTCTTACTGAATATTTATTGAAAATTTAGCCTCTTTGTCATGGTCACTCTTACTGAATATTTACTGAAAATTTAGCCACTCTGTCATGGTCACTTTTACTGAATATTTAGTGAAGATTTAGCCTCTCTGTCATGGTCACTCTTACTGAATAATTACTGAACAATTAGCCGCTCTGTCATGGTCACTTTTACTGAATATTTACTGTTAATTTAGCCACTCTGTCATGGTCACTGTTACTGAATAATTACTGAAAATTCAACCACTCTGTCATGGTCACTCTTACTGAATAATTACTGAAAATCTAGCCACTCTGCAATGGTCACTCTTACTGAATATTTACTGAAAATTTAGACTCTCTGTCATGGTCACTCTTACTGAAAATTTATCGAAAATTTTGCCACTCTGTCATCGTCACTTTTACTGAATTTTTACTGAAAGTTAACCCACTCTGTCATGGTCACTCTTACTGAATATTTTTAGAAAATTTAGCCACTCTGTCATGGTCACTCTTACTGAATAATTACTGAAAAATTAGCCACTCTGTCATGGTCACTCTTACTGAATATTTACTGAAAATTTAGCCACTCTGTCATGGTCACTCTAACTGAATATTTACTGAACATTCAGCCACTCTGTCATGGTCACTTTTACTGAATATTTACTGTAAATTTAGCCACTCTGTCATGGTCACTCTTACTGACTATTTACTGAAAATTTAGCCATTCTGTCATGGTCACACTTACTGAATATTTACTCAAAATTTAGCCACTCTTTCATGGTCAGTCTTACTGAATATAAACAGAAAATTTAGCCACTCTGTCATGGTCACTCTCACTGAATATTTACTGAGAATTTAGCCACTCTGTCATGGTCACTTTACTGAATATTTACTGAAAATTTAGCCTCTCTGTCCTGGTCACTCTTACTGAATAGTTACTGACAATTTAGACACTCTGTCATGGTCACTCTTACTGAATATTTACTGAAAATTTAGCCACTCTGTCATGGTCACTCTTACTGAATATTAACTGTAAATTTAGCCACTCTGTCATGGTCACTTTTACTGAATATTTACTGTAAATTTAGCCACTCTGTCATGGTAATTCTTACTGAATATTTACTGAAAATTTAGCCTCTCTGTCATGGTCACTCTTACTGAATATTTACTGAAAAGTTAGGCACTCTGTCATGGTCACTTTTACTGAATATTTACTGAACATTTGGCCACTCTGTCATTGTCCTTTTAATTAATATTTACTGAAAATTTAGCCTCTCTGCCATGGTCACTCTTACTGAATATTTATTGAAAATTTAGCCACTCTGTCATGGTCACTCTTACTGAATATTTACTGAAAATTTAGCCACTCTGTCATGGTCACTTTTAATGAATATTTAGTGAAAATTTAGCCTCTCTGTCATGGTCACTCTTACTGAATATTTACTGAAAATTTAGCCACTCTGTCATGGTCACTCTTACTGAATATTTACTGAAAATTTAGCCACTCTGTCATGGTCACTTGTACTGAATATTGACTGAAAATTTGGCCACTATGTCATGGTCACTTTAATTAATATTTACTGAAAATTTAGCCACTCTGCC
Source organism: Isurus oxyrinchus (assembly GCA_026770705.1). Lineage (NCBI taxonomy): Eukaryota > Metazoa > Chordata > Chondrichthyes > Lamniformes > Lamnidae > Isurus > Isurus oxyrinchus. The sequence goes on from JANJGN010002337.1 coordinate 65,328, forward strand.
ATGGTCACTCTTACTGAATATTTATTGAAAATTTAGCCACTCTGTCATGGTCACGCTTACTGAATATTTACTGAAAATTTAGCCACTCTGTCATGGTCACTTTTACTGAATATTTTGTGAAAATTAAGCCTCTCTGTCATGGTCACTCTTACTGAATATTTATTGAAAATTTAGCCACGCTGTCATGGTCACTCTTACTGAATATTTACTGAAAATTTAGCCACTCTGTCATGGTCACTTTACTGAATATTTACTGAAAATCTAGCCACTCTGTCATGGTCACACTTGCCGAATATTTACTGAAAATTTAGCCACTCTGTCATGGTCACTCTTGCCGAATATTTGCTGAAAATTTAGCCACCCAGTCATGATCACTTTTACTGAATATTTACTGAAAATTTAGCCACTCTGTCATGGTCACTCTTACTGAATATTTACTGAAAATTTAGCCTCTCTGTCATGGTCACTTTAACTGAATATTTACTGAAAATTTAACCACTCTGTGATGGTCACACTTACTGATTATTTACTGATAATTTAGCCCCTCTGTCCTTGTCACTCTTACTGAATATTTACTGAGAATATAGCCACTCTGTCATGGTCACTCTTACTGAATATTTACTGAAAATTTAGCCTCTCTGTCATGGTCACTCTTACTGAATAATTACTGAAAATCAAGCCACTCTGTCGTGGTCACTTTTACTGAATATTTAATGAAAATTTAGCCACTCTGTCATGGTCACATTTACTGAATATTTAGTGAAAGTTAAGCTAATCTGTCATCGTCCCTCTTACTGAATATTTTAAGAAAATTTAGCCACTCTGTCATGGTCACTCTTACTGAATAATTACTGAAAAATGAGCCACTCTGTCATGGTCACTCTTACTGAATATTTACTGAAAATTTAGCCACTCTGTCATGGTCACTCTTACTGAATAGTTACTGAAAATTTAGCCACTCTGTCATGGTCACTCTTACTGAATATTAACTGTAAATTTAGCCACTCTGTCATGGTCACTTTTATTGAATATTTTCTGAAAATTTAGCCACTCTGTCATGGTCACTTTAATTAATATTTGCTGAAAATTTAGCCTCTCTACCATGGTCTCTCTTACTGAATATTTATTGAAAATTTAGCCTCTCTGTCATGGTCACTTTTACTGAATATTTAGTGAAGATTTAGCCACTCTGTCATGGTCACTTTTACTGAATATTTAGGGAAGATTTAGCCTCTCTGTCATGGTCACTCTTACTGAATATTTATTGAAAATTTAGTCACGCTGTCATGGTCACTCTTACTGAATATTTACTGAAAATCTAGCCACTCTGTCATGGTCACAATTGCCGAATATTTACTGAAAATTTACCAATCTCTCATTGTCACTCTTGCCGAATATTTACTGAACATTTAGCCACCCAGTCATGATCAGTTTTACTGAATATTTACTGAAAATTTAGCCACTCTGTCATGGTCACTCTTACTGAATATTTACTGAAAATTTAGCCACTCTGTCATGGTCACTTTTACTGAATATTTACTGAAAATTTAACCTCTCTGTGATGGTCACGCTTACTGAATATTAACTGATAATTTAGCCCCTCTGACCTTGTCACTCTTACTGAATATTTTCTGAGAATATAGCCACTCTGTCATGCTCACCCTTACTGAATATTTACTGAAAATATAGCCCCTCTCTCTTGGTCACTCTTACTGAATATTTACTGAGAATATAGCCACTCTGTCATGGTCACTCTTACTGAATATTTACTGAAAATATAGCCTCTCTGTCATGATCACTATTACTGAATATTTACTGATACTTTAGCCCTTCTGTCATGGTCACACTTACTGAATAATTACTGAAAAATTAGCCACTCTGTCATGGTCACACTTACTGAATATTTACTGTACATATAGCCACTCTTTCATGGTCACTCTTACAGAATAATTACTGAAAATTAAACCACTCTGTCATGGTCACTCTTACTGAATAATTACTGAAAATCTAGCCACTCTGTCATGGTCACTTTTACTGAATATTTACTGAAAATTTAGGCACTGTGTCAAGGTCACTCTTACTGAATATTTACTGAAAATTTAGCCTCTCTGTCATGGTCACTCTTACTGAAAATTTACTGAACATTCAGCCACTCTGTCATGGTCACTTTTACTGAATATTTACTGTAAATTTAGCCACTCTGTCATGGTCACTCTTACTGACTATTTACTGAAAATTTAGCCATTCTGTCATGGTCACACTTACTGAATATTTACTCAAAATTTAGCCACTCTTTCATGGTCAGTCTTACTGAATATAAACAGAAAATTTAGCCACTCTGTCATGGTCACTCTCACTGAATATTTACTGAGAATTTAGCCACTCTGTCATGGTCACTTTACTGAATATTTACTGAAAATTTAGCCTCTCTGTCCTGGTCACTCTTACTGAATATTTACTGTAAATTTAGCCACTCTGTCATGGTAATTCTTACTGAATATTTACTGAAAATTTAGCCTCTCTGTCATGGTCACTCTTACTGAATATTTACTGAAAAGTTAGGCACTCTGTCATGGTCACTTTTACTGAATATTTACTGAACATTTGGCCACTCTGTCATTGTCCTTTTAATTAATATTTACTGAAAATTTAGCCTCTCTGCCATGGTCACTCTTACTGAATATTTATTGAAAATTTAGCCACTCTGTCATGGTCACTCTTACTGAATATTTACTGAAAATTTAGCCACTCTGTCATGGTCACTTTTAATGAATATTTAGTGAAAATTTAGCCTCTCTGTCATGGTCACTCTTACTGAATATTTACTGAAAATTTAGCCACTCTGTCATGGTCACTCTTACTGAATATTTACTGAAAATTTAGCCACTCTGTCATGGTCACTTGTACTGAATATTGACTGAAAATTTGGCCACTATGTCATGGTCACTTTAATTAATATTTACTGAAAATTTAGCCACTCTGCCATGGTCACTCTTACTGAATATTTATTGAAAATTTAGCCACTCTGTCATGGTCACGCTTACTGAATATTTACTGAAAATTTAGCCACTCTGTCATGGTCACTTTTACTGAATATTTTGTGAAAATTAAGCCTCTCTGTCATGGTCACTCTTACTGAATATTTATTGAAAATTTAGCCACGCTGTCATGGTCACTCTTACTGAATATTTACTGAAAATTTAGCCACTCTGTCATGGTCACTTTACTGAATATTTACTGAAAATCTAGCCACTCTGTCATGGTCACACTTGCCGAATATTTACTGAAAATTTAGCCACTCTGTCATGGTCACTCTTGCCGAATATTTGCTGAAAATTTAGCCACCCAGTCATGATCACTTTTACTGAATATTTACTGAAAATTTAGCCACTCTGTCATGGTCACTCTTACTGAATATTTACTGAAAATTTAGCCTCTCTGTCATGGTCACTTTAACTGAATATTTACTGAAAATTTAACCACTCTGTGATGGTCACACTTACTGATTATTTACTGATAATTTAGCCCCTCTGTCCTTGTCACTCTTACTGAATATTTACTGAGAATATAGCCACTCTGTCATGGTCACTCTTACTGAATATTTACTGAAAATTTAGCCTCTCTGTCCTTGTCACTCTTACTGAATATTTACTGAGAATATAGCCACTCTGTCATGGTCACTCTTACTGAATATTTACTGAAAATTTAGCCTCTCTGTCATGGTCACTCTTACTGAATAATTACTGAAAATCAAGCCACTCTGTCGTGGTCACTTTTACTGAATATTTAATGAAAATTTAGCCACTCTGTCATGGTCACATTTACTGAATATTTAGTGAAAGTTAAGCTAATCTGTCATCGTCCCTCTTACTGAATATTTTAAGAAAATTTAGCCACTCTGTCATGGTCACTCTTACTGAATAATTACTGAAAAATGAGCCACTCTGTCATGGTCACTCTTACTGAATATTTACTGAAAATTTAGCCACTCTGTCATGGTCACTCTTACTGAATAGTTACTGAAAATTTAGCCACTCTGTCATGGTCACTCTTACTGAATATTAACTGTAAATTTAGCCACTCTGTCATGGTCACTTTTATTGAATATTTTCTGAAAATTTAGCCACTCTGTCATGGTCACTTTAATTAATATTTGCTGAAAATTTAGCCTCTCTACCATGGTCTCTCTTACTGAATATTTATTGAAAATTTAGCCTCTCTGTCATGGTCACTTTTACTGAATATTTAGTGAAGATTTAGCCACTCTGTCATGGTCACTTTTACTGAATATTTAGGGAAGATTTAGCCTCTCTGTCATGGTCACTCTTACTGAATATTTATTGAAAATTTAGTCACGCTGTCATGGTCACTCTTACTGAATATTTACTGAAAATTTTGCCACTCTGTCATGGTCACTTTAATGAATATTTACTGAAAATTTAGCCACTCTGTCATGGTCACTTTTGCCGAATATTTACTGAAATTTAGTCACTCTATCATGGTCACTCTTGCCAAATATTTACTGAAGATTTAGCCACTCTGTCATGGTCACTCATGCCGAATATTTACTGAAAATTTAGCCACTCAGTCATGAGCACTTTTACTGAATATTTACTGAAAATTTAGCCACTCTGTCATGGTCACACTTACTGAATATTTACTGAAATTTAGCCACTCCGTCATGGGCACTCTTACTGAATATTTACTGAAAATTTAGCCTCTCTGTCATGGTCACTCTTACTGAATATTTACTGAAAATTTAGCCACTCTGTCATGGTCACTCTTACTGAATATTTACTGAAAATTTAGCCACTCTGTCGTGGTCACTTTTACTCAATATTTACTGTAAATTTAGCCACTCTGTCATGGTCACTCTTACTGAATATTTACTGAAAATTCAGCCAATCTGTCATGGTCACACTTACTGAATATTTACTGAAAATTTAGCCACTCTGTCATGGTCACTCTTACTTAATATTTACAGAAAATTTAGCCACTCTGTCATGGTCGCTCTCACTGAATATTTCCTGAGAATTTAGCCACTCTGTCATGGTCACTTTACTGAATATTTACTGAAAATTTAGCCACTCTGTCATGGTCACTCTTACTGAATAGTTACTGAAAATTTAGCCACTCTGTCATGGTCACTCTTAATGAATATTTACTGAAAATTTAGCCACTCTGTCATGGTCACTCTTACTGAATATTTACTGAAAATTAAGCCTATCCGTCATGGTCATTATTACTGAATAGTTACTGAAAATTTAGCCACTCTGTCATGGTCACTCTTAATGAATATTTACTGAAAATTTAGCCACTCTGTCATGGTCACTCTTACTGAATATTTACTGAAAATTAAGCCTCTCCGTCATGGTCATTATTACTGAATATTTACTGATAATTTAGCCGCTCTTTCATTGTCACTCTTACTGAATATTTCCTGTGAATATAGCCACTCTGTCATGGTCACTCTCACTGAATATTTACAAAAAATTTAGCCTCTCTGTCTAGGTCACTATTACTGAATATTTAATGATAATTTAGCCCCTCTCTCATGGTCACTCTTACTGAATAATTTCTGAAAATCAAGCCACTCTGTCATGCTCCCTCTTACTGAATATTTACTGAAAATCTAGCTACTCTGTCATGGTCACTTTTACAGTGATATTTACTGAAAATTTAGCCACTCTGTCATGGTCACTCTTACTGAATATTCACTGAAAATTTAGCCTCTCTGTCATGGTCACTCTTACTGAAAATTTACTGAAAATTTAGCCACTCTGTCATCGTCACTTTTACTGAATTTTTACTGAAAGTTAAGCCACTCTGTCATGGTCACTCTTACTGAATATTTTTAGAAAATTTAGCCACTCTGTCATGGTCACTCTTACTGAATAATTACTGAAAAATTAGCCACACTGTCATGGTCACTCTTACTGAATATTTACTGAAAATTTAGCCACTTGGTCATGGTCACTCTTACTGAATATTTACTGAAAATTTAGCCACTCTGTCGTGGTCACTGTTACTGAATATTTACTGTAAATGTAGCCACTCTGTCATGGTCACTCTTACTGAATATTTACTGAAAATTCAGCCAATCTGTCATGGTCACACTTACTGAATATTTACTGAAAATTTAGCCACTCTGTCATGGTCACTCTTACTTAATATTTACAGAAAATTTAGCCACTCTGTCATGGTCGCTCTCACTGAATATTTCCTGAGAATTTAGCCACTCTGTCATGGTCACATTACTGAATATTTACTGAAAATTTAGCCACTCTGTCATGGTCACTCTTACTGAATAGTTACTGAAAATTTAGCCACTCTGTCATGGTCACTCTTAATGAATATTTACTGAAAATTTAGCCACTCTGTCATGGTCACTCTTACTGAATATTTACTGAAAATTAAGCCTCTCCGTCATGGTCATTATTACTGAATATTTACTGATAATTTAGCCGCTCTTTCATTGTCACTCTTACTGAATATTTCCTGTGAATATAGCCACTCTGTCATGGTCACTCTTACTGAATATTTACAAAAAATTTAGCCTCTCTGTCTAGGTCACTATTACTGAATATTTAATGATAATTTAGCCCCTCTCTCATGGTCACTCTTACTGAATAATTGCTGAAAAATTAGCCACTCTGTCATGGTCACACCTACTGAATATTTACTGTAAATTTAGCCACTCTGTAATGGTCACTCTTACTGAATAATTACAGAAAATCTAGCCACTCTGTCATGGTCACTTTTACAGTGATATTTTCTGAAAATTTAGCCACTCTGTCATGGTCACTCTTACTAAATATTTACTGAAAATTTAGCCTCTCTGTCATGGTCACTCTTACTGAAAATTTACTGAAAATTTAGCCACTCTGTCATGGTCACTCTTACTGAATAGTTACTGAAAATTAAGCCACTCTGTCATGGTCACACTTACTGAATATTTACTGAAATTTAGCCACTCCGTCATGGGCACTCTTACTGAATATTTACTGAAAATTTAGCCTCTCTGTCATGGTCACTCTTACTGAATATTTACTGAAAATTTAGCCACTCTGTCATGGTCACTCTTACTGAATATTTACTGAAAATTTAGCCACTCTGTCGTGGTCACTTTTACTCAATATTTACTGTAAATTTAGCCACTCTGTCATGGTCACTCTTACTGAATATTTACTGAAAATTCAGCCAATCTGTCATGGCCACACTTACTGAATATTTACTGAAAATTTAGCCACTCTGTCATGGTCACTCTTACTTAATATTTACAGAAAATTTAGCCACTCTGTCATGGTCGCTCTCACTGAATATTTCCTGAGAATTTAGCCACTCTGTCATGGTCACTTTACTGAATATTTACTGAAAATTTAGCCACTCTGTCATGGTCACTCTTACTGAATAGTTACTGAAAATTTAGCCACTCTGTCATGGTCACTCTTAATGAATATTTACTGAAAATTTAGCCACTCTGTCATGGTCACTCTTACTGAATATTTACTGAAAATTAAGCCTATCCGTCATGGTCATTATTACTGAATATTTACTGATAATTTAGCCGCTCTTTCATTGTCACTCTTACTGAATATTTCCTGTGAATATAGCCACTCTGTCATGGTCACTCTCACTGAATATTTACAAAAAATTTAGCCTCTCTGTCTAGGTCACTATTACTGAATATTTAATGATAATTTAGCCCCTCTCTCATGGTCACTCTTACTGAATAATTTCTGAAAATCAAGCCACTCTGTCATGCTCCCTCTTACTGAATATTTACTGAAAATCTAGCTACTCTGTCATGGTCACTTTTACAGTGATATTTACTGAAAATTTAGCCACTCTGTCATGGTCACTCTTACTGAATATTCACTGAAAATTTAGCCTCTCTGTCATGGTCACTCTTACTGAAAATTTACTGAAAATTTAGCCACTCTGTCATCGTCACTTTTACTGAATTTTTACTGAAAGTTAAGCCACTCTGTCATGGTCACTCTTACTGAATATTTTTAGAAAATTTAGCCACTCTGTCATGGTCACTCTTACTGAATAATTACTGAAAAATTAGCCACACTGTCATGGTCACTCTTACTGAATATTTACTGAAAATTTAGCCACTTGGTCATGGTCACTCTTACTGAATATTTACTGAAAATTTAGCCACTCTGTCGTGGTCACTGTTACTGAATATTTACTGTAAATGTAGCCACTCTGTCATGGTCACTCTTACTGAATATTTACTGAAAATTCAGCCAATCTGTCATGGTCACACTTACTGAATATTTACTGAAAATTTAGCCACTCTGTCATGGTCACTCTTACTTAATATTTACAGAAAATTTAGCCACTCTGTCATGGTCGCTCTCACTGAATATTTCCTGAGAATTTAGCCACTCTGTCATGGTCACATTACTGAATATTTACTGAAAATTTAGCCACTCTGTCATGGTCACTCTTACTGAATAGTTACTGAAAATTTAGCCACTCTGTCATGGTCACTCTTAATGAATATTTACTGAAAATTTAGCCACTCTGTCATGGTCACTCTTACTGAAGAATTACTGAAAATTAAGCCTCTCCGTCATGGTCATTATTACTGAATATTTACTGATAATTTAGCCGCTCTTTCATTGTCACTCTTACTGAATATTTCCTGTGAATATAGCCACTCTGTCATGGTCACTCTTACTGAATATTTACAAAAAATTTAGCCTCTCTGTCTAGGTCACTATTACTGAATATTTAATGATAATTTAGCCCCTCTCTCATGGTCACTCTTACTGAATAATTACTGAAAAATTAGCCACTCTGTCATGGTCACACTTACTGAATATTTACTGTAAATTTAGCCACTCTGTAATGGTCACTCTTACTGAATAATTACAGAAAATCTAGCCACTCTGTCATGGTCACTTTTACAGTGATATTTTCTGAAAATTTAGCCACTCTGTCATGGTCACTCTTACTAAATATTTACTGAAAATTTAGCCTCTCTGTCATGGTCACTCTTACTGAAAATTTACTGAAAATTTAGCCACTCTGTCATCGTCACTTTTACTGAATTTTTACTGCAAGTTTAGCCACTCTGTCATGGTCACTCTTACCGAATAATTACTGAAAAATAAGCCAGTCTGTCATGGTCACTCTTACTGAATATTTACTGAAAATTTAGCCACTCTGTCATGGTCACTCTTACTGAATATTTACTGAAAATTTAGCCACTCAGTCATGGTCACTGTTACAGAATATTTACTGAAAATTAAGCCACTCTGTCATGGTCACTCTTACTGAATATTTACTGAAAATTTAGCCACTCTGTCATGGTCACACTTACTGAATATTTACTGAAAATTTAGCCACTCTGTCATGGTCACTCTTACATGAATATTTACAGAAAATTTAGCCACTCTGTCATGGTCACTCTCACTGAATATTTACTGAGAATTTAGCCACTCTGTCATTGTCACTATTACTGAATATTTACTGATAAGTTAGCCCCTCTGTTATGGTCACTCTTACTGAATATTTACTGAGAATATGGCCACTCTGTCATGGTCACTCTTACTGAATATTTAATGAGAATTTAGCCACTCTGTCATTGTCACACTTACTGAATATTTACTGAAAATTTAGCCACTCTGTCATGGTCACTCTTACTGAATATTTACTGAAAATTTAGCCACTCTGTCATGGTCACTCTTACTGAATATTTACGGAAAATTTAGCCTCTCTGTCATGGTGATTCTTACTGAATATTTACTGAAAGTTTAGCTACTCTGTCATGGTCACTTTAATGAATATTTACTGAAAATTTAGCCACTCTGTCATGGTAATTTTTACTGAATACTTACTGAAAATTTAGCCACTCTGTCATGGTCACTCTTACTGAATATTTACTGAAAATTTAGCCACTCTGTCATGGTCACTCTTACTGAATATTTACTGAAAATTTAGCCACTCTGTCGTGGTCACTTTTACTCAATATTTACTGTAAATTTAGCCACTCTGTCATGGTCACTCTTACTGAATATTTACTGAAAATTCAGCCAATCTGTCATGGCCACACTTACTGAATATTTACTGAAAATTTAGCCACTCTGTCATGGTCACTCTTACTTAATATTTACAGAAAATTTAGCCACTCTGTCATGGTCGCTCTCACTGAATATTTCCTGAGAATTTAGCCACTCTGTCATGGTCACTTTACTGAATATTTACTGAAAATTTAGCCACTCTGTCATGGTCACTCTTACTGAATAGTTACTGAAAATTTAGCCACTCTGTCATGGTCACTCTTAATGAATATTTACTGAAAATTTAGCCACTCTGTCATGGTCACTCTTACTGAATATTTACTGAAAATTAAGCCTATCCGTCATGGTCATTATTACTGAATATTTACTGATAATTTAGCCGCTCTTTCATTGTCACTCTTACTGAATATTTCCTGTGAATA
>JANJGN010002338.1:0-75782 GCA_026770705.1 Isurus oxyrinchus
GGGGTAATTTGTAGGAGTTACTGGGGGGTAATTTGTAGAAGTTACTGTGTTGAATTTGAAGGAGTTACTTGGGGTAATTTATAGGAGTTACTGAGTAATTTATAGAGTTTCTGGGGGTAACCTGTAGGAGTTACTGGGGGTAATTTGTAGGAGTTACTTGGGGGGTAATTTATAGAGTTACCTGGGGTACTTTATTGTAGCTACTGGGGTAATTTATATGGTTACTGGTGGTAATTTATAGGAGTTACTGAAGGTAATTTTTAGGATTTACTGGGGGTAATTTATAGGAGTTACTGGGGGTAATTTATAGGAGTTACTGGGGGTAATTTATAGGAGTTACTGGGGGTAATTTGTGGTATTTACTGGGGGTAATTTGTAGTTTTTTGGTTTAATTTTTAGAATTACTGGGGCAATTTGTAGAGTTACTGGGGTAATTTATAGGAGTTACTAGGGTAATTTATAGTAGTTACTGGGGCAATTTGTAGGAGTTATTGGGGGTAATTTGTAGGAGTTACTGGGGGGTAATTTGTAGGAGTTACTGGGGGTAATTTGTCGGAGTTACTGGGGGTAATTTGTAGGAGTTACTGGGGGTAATTTGTCGGAGTTACTGGGGGTAATTTTAAGGAGTTACTGGGGGTAATTTTAAGGAGTTACTGGGTGTAATTTTAAGGAGTTACTGGGGGGTAATTTGTGGAGTTACTGGGGGTAATTTGTGGGAGTTACTGGGGGTAATTTTGTGGGAGTTACTGGGGGTAATTTGTGGGAGTTACTGGGGGTAATTTGTGGGGAGTTACTGGGGGTAATTTGTGGGAGTTACTGGGGGTAATTTGTAGGAGTTACTGGGTGTAATTTTAAGGAGTTTACAATGTTGAATTTGAAGGAATTACTTGCGGTAATTTATGGAGTTACTGGGGGTAATTTATAGAGTTACTGGGGGTAATTTATAGAGTTACTGGGGGTAAATTTATAGAGTTACTGGGGTAATTTATAGAGTTACTGGGGGTAATTTGTAGGTGTTTCTGGGGGGTAATTTATAGAAGTTACTGGGGGTAATTTATAGAAGTTACTGGGGGTAATTTGTAGGAGGTACTGGGGGTAATTTGTAGGAGTTACTGGGGGTAATTTGTAGGAGCTACTGGGGTAATTTATAGGAGTTACTGGGGTAAAATTTGTGGGACTTTCTGGGGGTGATTTGTCGGAGTTACTGGGGGGTAATTTGTAGAAGTTACTGGGGATAATTAGTAGGAGTTACTCAGTGTAATTTATAGAGTTACTTGGGGTAACTTGTAGGAGTTACTGGGTAATTTATAAAATTAGTGGGGGGTAATTTGTGGGACTTACTGGGGGTAATTTGTAGTTATTTGGTTTAATTTATAGAATTACTGGGGCAATTTATAGGAGTTAACTGAGGTAATTTATAGGAGTTACTGGGGGGTAATTTATAGAGTTACTTGGGGTACTTTATTGTAGTTACTGGGGTAATTTATAGGGTTACTGGTGGTCATTTATAGGAGTTACTGAAGGTAATTTATAGGAGTTACTTGGGGTAATTTATAGGACTTACTGGGGGTAGTTTGTAGGAGTTACTGGGGGTAATTTGTTGGAGTTACTGGGCGTAATTTATAGAGTTACTGTGGGGAATTTCTTGTAGTTGCTGGGGTAATTCATAGGGTTACTGGTGGTAATTTATAGGAATTACTGGGGGTAATTTATTGAGTTACTTGTGTTAATTTATTGCTGTTACTGGGTCAATTTATAGGAATTACTGGGTGCAATTTACAGGAGTTACTGGCATAATTTGTACGAGTTACTGCGGTGTAATTTGTGGGAATCACTGGGGGTAATTTGTGGGATTTGCTGGGGTAATTTGTATTTATTTGGTTTAATTTATAGAATTTCTGGAGTAAGTTACAGGAGTTTCTGAGGTAATTTATCGGAGTTACTGGGGGTAACCTGTAGGAGTTACTGGGGGTAACCCTGTAGGAGTTACTGGGGGTAACCTGTAGGAGTTACTGGGGGTAACCTGTAGGAGTTACTGGGGGTTAACCTGTAGGAGTTACTGGGGGTAACCTGTAGGAGTTACTAGGGGGTAATTTGTAGGAGTTACTGGGGGTAATTTGTAGGAGTTACTGGGGGTAATTTATTGAGTTACTTGGGTTAATTTATTATAGTTACTCGATCAATTTATAGGGTTACTGGGGGTAATTTATTGTAGTTACTGGGGTATTTTGTAGCATTACTGAGGATAATTTTATAGGAGTAACTGGGAGCAATTTATAGAGTTACTTGGGGTAATTTATTGGATTTACTGGGATAATTTACAGGGTTACTGAGGGTAATTTATAAGAGTTACTGAGCTAATTTGAAGGACTTACTGGGGGGTAATTTATTGAGGTACTTGGGCTAATTTATAGAGATTACTCGTGGTAATTTATTGGAGTTTACTGGGGCTGATTTAGAGTTACTGGGTGCTGAATTAGAGTTACTGGGGGCTGATTTAGAGTTACTGGGGCTGATTTAGAGTTACTGGGGCTGATTTAGAGTTACTGGGGCTGATTTAGAGTTACTGGGGCTGATTTATAGGAGCTGCTGGGGGTGTTTTTAAATGAGTTACTGGGGCTAATATATAGCAGTTACTGGGGGTGATTTATAGGGGTTACTGGGGGGTGATTTATGGGTGTTAGTGGGTGAAATTTATGGGGGTTAGTGGGGGTAAACTATCTCCATGACCTCCTATTTATGACCCTCATCACTGCCTTGGATGCTGGCTGTGAATTAGGCTCTGGATGACAAATGAAGATCAGAAGCGGTTGTCCGCTCTTGACCGTGGTAGTCAGACTGCGCCCGTCGCTCAGTCCATGACCAGCACTTGAGGAAGGTGGCGGGGCAAGTTCGCCAGGGGTCTGGCCCGTTCACCCAAAACTTCCCACTGCAAGGCGCATGGCTCTGGGCACAAACCAAATGGCCTGCGCTTGTGATCTGTGTGCTGGGTTAAAATCCAGATCCTGCCTGAAAACATCACCCGTCAGACCCTAGCGTAGAAATGAAAATAAACGAGGCTTTTCAATGGACCTTGGTTTGACATTGTGTGTTGCACATTAACATTAGAGTGCAATAGAGGATTCTAGCCGGGATCTTGTGACAAACTAAGTCTTGGTTCAGGTTTTTTTTAAGAAAACAAGGCAGAAATGGCATTACTAACTGCTGTCTTCAGTAACTGGGTCACTTGTAAGAATGGGGTTGCCAACTCTGGCTGGACTTATCCCTGGAGATGTCATCACATGACCTCCTCCCTTCAACAGCCCCTCCCCTGGGCTCCTGCCATTGTCCGCCCAACGTGTCAATCATCACAGAGGACCCTCCGCCCCACCTTCCCGAGGCTTTTCACCTTTTGACTTTTGACCTGGTCAGCTCAGGCAGGTGCGGGGCCAAACTGGGACTCCATATCCCCTCCGTGCCCCACCCATGCTCTGTCAAGTGGGGTGGGGGTCAAAGATCCCACTACTGGAGGCAGAGTGAGCGGTTGGTGGGGCGGTGGGGGGGGTGGGGGGGGGGGGAGGAGGGCAAGTTCTCCCCCAGCCTCCCCAGAAGTAATATTTACCCCCCTCCCCCACCAACTCCGAACCGACGTCACTTTTTTAAAGGAAGGGCCAGTCGTTGTCACGTTGTGGGATCTTGCTGTGCGCTAAGAGGCTGCCCTGACCCCGGCGTCACAAATGCTCCAGAAATAAAGCCCCCCCTCCCCCCTTCCTCACTCCTCCTCCTCCCACCATCCTCAAGGTAGCGGACAGGGAAAGGTGAGTTACTTGCGTGGTGTGGCTCAAATCCCTGTCGCTCGGGCCCATCAAACAGCGCTGCTGTCCCTTTACCCCCACCACAACCCCCGACCCCTGCCGTTTCTTTTCAGATGTGTGGGGGAGGGGGTGGGGGTGCGTTCTGCGTTTCAACCCAAGGCAGGACTTGTTTCAGCGACGGCTCGGGGAGGTGTTGGAGGGGGAGTAAAGAGTCGGACGGCTGTGGGTTCAAGACTCTCCGCCTCGCGCACAGACTGGTCCAAGCTGGTGCTGAGGGAGTTAACTGCCCGCAAAAGCGCCGTTTGAAGGAAGGGCCCTGTTTTGCCATTTTGAGTGGGCATTAAAATCGCCAGAGCACTGAGGAGCTGGGGGGGGGGTGGGGGGCGCCCAGGCCGGAACCTTGGTTCCTCACCCATCGAACTCCGACGTTGTCCACCTCCGTCTGTGGGACCTTCCTGACCACAAAATGGCTGCCGCGTCCGCCAACAGTGACTGTGCCATAACAGGTATAGATGCAGAGTGAGTGGGAATATTCCTGTTGTAGGTACACCCACAGCGCTGTTAGCGAGGGAGTTCCAGGATTTTGACCCAGCGACAGTGAAGGAACGGCCCGATATATTTCCAAGTCAGGATGGTGAGTGACTTGGAGGGGAACTTGCAGGTGGTGGTGTTCCCACGTGTCTGCTGCCCTTGTCCTTCTAGATGGCAGTGGTCGTGGGTTTGGAAGGTGCTGTCGAAGGAGCCTTGGTGAGTTGCTGCAGTGCATCTTGTAGATGGTGCACATACTGCTGCCACTGTGCGTTGGTGGTGGAGGGAGTGAATGTTGAAGGTGGTGGATGGGGGTGCCAATCAAGCGGGGCTGCTTCGACCTGGATGGGTGTCGAGCTTCTTGAGAGTTGTCGGAGTCATCCAGGCACGTGTTATTGGAGAGGGGAAAACACACACTGTGTATAGCGTGAAAGGAATTTTGTCCCACTCTGTAGGACAGGCAGAGTTATACCTTCCACAAGCTCTGGTCCCCCACCCAGCAGTGAGCATTGTTGGATTCCTGCTCTGCAGTGGTCTTATCTGTCTAATTTACGGATGTGAATTGCACTCGCTCATGCAATTCCGTCCCTTCCCCTGTTGAAGATTTTCCCCTTGGCGAGATTGATTGCAAAATCCAGGCTGACACTTCCAGTGGCAGCGCCGAGGGAGTGCTGCAGTGTCAGAGGTGCCTTCTTTCAGACGAGGCATTGAACCAGGGGCCCATCTGCCCTCTCGGATAGACGTGGCCATGGCCCACCACTTTTGAAGAAGGATGGGGGTGAGGAGGGAGTAGGGATTGTGGTGGGGGGGGGTGGTTGCAGAGTTAATCCCTCAACCGCCATCACTCAATGATCTGGGTCATTATCACGTTGCTGTTTGTGGGATCTTGCTGTGCGAAAGTTGGCGTTTGCTGCATTCCAACAGTGACGACACTTGGTTAACAGTACCTCATTGGCTGTTAAGGGAGGTCCTGAGGTTGAGGAAGTCGCTATTGAAATGCAAGATCTCTTTTCCCACTGCTGGGGTGGTACTCTCCAAACCTGAAACCTCTTTCACCTGGAAGCCTCGGTGTTGGGGAGGGGGGAAACGACACCACTGATGCTGCAGCTGAGATTTTCAACTAAAACCTGCCGGAGCCTGAGGCCTAAGGCTTAAGGACCTCAGTGCTGGAGGAGAGAGAGGTGAAGTGGTACTCTACATTCAGCGTGGCTCTATGGTTTATAAACAGCCTTAGTGTTAGGGGAAGGCCGGTGGGGGCGGGGGGGGGGGGGGGGGGGCGATCAGTCCCAGTCACTCCCCAGTGGCTCCCTTGGGAATATGCGTGTTGGGGACAACAGGCTCAACTGTGATGGCTCCCACAGCCGGTTGACGTGCCCCCATCTGTGCTCAATTTTTAAAAAAAAATTCATTCACGGGATGTGGGCCTCGCTGGTTAGGCCAATATTAATTGCCCACCGCTAATTGTTCAGGGGGCGTTTAAGAGCTGCTGTGGGTCTGGAGTCACATATAGGCCAGACCAGGTAACGGATAGCGGATTTCCTTCCCTAAAGGGCATCAGTGATCCAGATGAGTGTTAACGACAGTCGACTTTTTGAAATTCCAGATGTTTATTGAGTTCCAATTCCGACATCTGCCGCGGGGGTGGGATTCGAACCCGGGTCCCCTGAGAGCATTACCCTGGCTCTCTGGAATGCCAGGTCCAGTGGTAACACCATTAAAAGCCCCCTCCTTCCCCAATGTGGCTGACGCTCGCTGGGAGCTGTGCACCGGCAAGGAATGAGGAGGGGGCTTGGGTGGGTGGGTGGGTGGGTGGGGGGAGATCCACTGCAGGAGGATGGGAGGGAGGAGAACGTTTCTGAAATTCCTAAGCCCGCCCTGCACCCACGAGCTGCCTTTTTTTTTAACCCCCCCCTCCCCTTTCTGCCGGCCTAGACTTGCCCCGAAGACCAGGTGGAGATGCGAATCCAGCAGGCTGTCCAGTACAAGGCGGAGGGGAACCAGCACTACAAGCAGAAGAGGTTGAGAGAGGCCATCAGCAGGTACCACTGGGCCCTCATGCACCTGAGAGGGCCTGGACCCCAGCGAGCCCACCCCGCTGCAGGCCTTCGGGGGAGAGAAGGCCCAACTCAGCCCCGAGCAGGTGGAGCGACTGCACAGCACCGAGTGTGACTGTTACAACAACTTAGCAGGTAACCGCCCGTTTACATGTCCTTCACTCTCCTCCCTCGCGCTGTGCAGCCTGAGTCCCCGATTCCCGCGTTAAGATGGCGCTCTCACCGTCGTGGATGTCGCTCCCAGGAGTGATAGGAGCCCGTTTTGAACAGGTGTGGGGGGGGATGGGCAAAATGGCCTCCACCACAGCTCCACAACCCCAAATCAAAGCTCACTTTACAAAGGCGAGATTCTCACCTGACGAATGTGATATCGGCCTTGGAGGGAACGCAGTGCAGATTTACCGGAACTTTCTTTGTATTCGTTCTTGGGACGTGCGCGTCGCTGGCTGGGCCCAGCGTTTATTGCCCACCCCTAATTTGCCCCCTTGAAAAGGTGGGGGTGGAGGCCGCCTTCTTGAGCCGCTGCAGTCCGTGTGGTGTAGGTACTACCCACAGCGCTGTTAGGGAGGGAGTTCCAGGATTGTGACCCAGCGACAGTGAAGGAACGGGCCGATATATTTCCAAGTCAGGATGGTGAGTGACTTGGAGGGGGAACTTGCAGGTGGTGGTGTTCCCCATGTGTCTGCTGCCCTTGTCCTTCTAGATGTTTTACTTCAAAGGGAATGGAGTATAAAAATACAGAAGTCTTGCTAAAACTATACAAGGCACTAGTTAGACCACACCTGGAATACTGTGAACAGTTTTGGTCCCCTTATCTAAGGAAAGATGTACTGGCATTGGAGGCAGCCCAGAGAAGGTTCACTAGGTTGATTCTGGGTATGGAGGGAACTTCTTATGAGGAGAGGTTGAGTAGGTTGGGCCTGTACTCATTGGAGTTTAGAAGAATGAGAGGCGACCTTATTGAAACATATAAGATTCTTAGGGGGCTTGACAGGGTAGATTCTGAGAGGTTGTTTCCCCTTGTGGGAGAGTCCCTTGTGGGAGAGTCTAGGACCAGAGGGTATAATCTCAGAGTAAGGGGTCGCCCATTTAAGACAGAGATGAGGAGGAATTTCTTCTCTCAGAGGGTAGTGAATCTGTGGAATTCTTTACCGCAGGGGGCTGTAGAGGCTGGGTCCTTAAGTATACTCAAGGCTCAGATAGACAGATTTTTAATCAGTAAGGGAATCAAGGGCTATGGAGAAAAGGCAGGAAAGTGGAGTTAAGGATTAAGAGATCAGCCAATGAATGGCGGAGCAGACTCAATGGGCCGAATGGCCTACTTCTGCTCCGACGTCTTATGGTAGGGGTTGTGGGTTTGGAAGGTGCTGTCGAAGGAGCCTTGGTGAGTTGCTGCAGTGCATCTTGCAGATGGTACACACACTGCTGCTTTTGTGCGTCGGTGGTGGAGGGAGTGAATGTTTGTGGATGGGGTGCCAATCAAGCGGCTGCTTTGTCCTGGACGGTGTCGAGCTTCTTGAGTGTTGTGGGAGCTGCGCTCATCCAGGCAAGTGGGGAGTATTCCATCACACTCCTGACTTGTGCCTTGTAGATGGTGGACAGGCTTTGGGGAGTCAGGAGTTGAGTTACTCACCGCAAGACATCTCCATTCCAAGGATTAAACTACGAGGAGAGATTACACAAACTCAGGTTATATTCTCTGGAATTTCAAAGACTTTGGGAAGATTTGATCAAAGTTTTTCAGAGATTAAGGGGAAAGAGAGAGAGAGAGCGAGAAACTATTTCCGCTGTTTGGGGTTGTCTCGGACTAGGGGGCAGAGACTTAAGAATGAGGGGCAGACTTTTCAGGAGTGAGATTAGGAAACACTTCCACACACAAAGGGTGGGAGACGTTTGGAAACTCTCTCCTGCAAACCCGCAATCGATGCTGGGTTAATTCATTTTAAGTCAGAGATTAATAGATTTTGGTTAGCCAAAGGTATTCAGGGATACGGAGCGTGGAGTTAGGTCGAACATTAGCCTTGACTCCAGGGTGTCTGTCAGCAGGCTGACCGACTGTGGAAGGCGGCGCTGTGGAACCGAGACCCCTGTCCTTCAGCCAAGCCTGCGCTTCCCAGTAGGGGGCAGTTAGGAGCAGGGACCCAATATTTTCTTTTTAACCCCTGCCGTTAAAGCAGGGGGATGGGGAGGGGGGTAGGGGCAGTAGTGGGGTCCCCAGGTGCCACAATCCCCCCCCTCGGGGTTGGGGGGGGGGTGGGGGGAGAACCCATGTGGCTGGATCAAAGAGCTTAAGTGGAAAGGGTTTGACTGATGTCTTGTGTTCCTCTTCCCCACCCCCCCCCACAACCACCCACCACCCCTCCCCGTCTTCCAGCCTGTCTCCTCCTATCTGAAAAAGTGAACTACGAGAGGGTGCGGGATTACTGCCTGAAGGTGCTAGACAGACAAGCTGCCAACACAAAGGCTCTGTACCGGGCCGGAGTCGCTCTCTACAACATCGGCGATTACGATCGAGCACTACACTACCTCACAGAGGCAGCGAAGCTGTGTCCAAATGGTAAGCATCGCCACGGGGTGCTGGTGTGGGGGAGGGGGGTCATCGTTGGGCGAGGAAAGCCATCCGGCCCCTCTTAGTCCTGCCAGCTCTTTATCAGCTCACATCCGTCTCTCTGGCCTCCAGAGTCTGAAAGCGGCGGGTTCGAGTCCCGCTTCCAGGAGACTTGAGCACAAAAAAAATCCAGCCCCCTGTGCCCGTCCTGAGGGAGGGCTGCACTGTTGCAGGCGTTGCCTTTCACAGGCCTCTTGGGATGTGTGTAAAAGATCCCATGGCCACTATTGGAAGAAGAGCTGGGGGAGGGTCGAGGGTGGGGGTGGGGGGTGAGTTCTCCCCGGTATCCTGGGGCCAGTATTTATCCCTCAACCAACGTCACTTTGAGGGGAAAAAAAAACCCCGGATGATCTGGGTCATCCTCACGTTGCTGTTTGTGGGATCTTACTCTGCGCAAACTGGCATCCCCTAAACCCCAACGGTGATACACCCCACAGGGACCTCGTTGGTTCTGGACGGCGCTTGGGACGTTCTGCGGTGGGGAAAGGCGCCATAGCAACGCGGGTCTTTGGGTTGGGCTGCGATGCCCACCTTGGTCAAATAGCACCCCGACCTTCAGCAGCAGGAGATAAGCAAAATGTATGCCCAAAAATCACAAGTTTGCCACTTTTACCACCCCCCCCCCCCCCAACCCACCTTTGACAGATGCTCACGTCAAGAGATACATCCAGGAGACAGAACGACGCCTCAGTCAGTACCACCAGAGGGAGAGGATGATGTACAAGGGCATGTTTGCCAAGTGACAAGCAGACATCTCGCAACGGATTCCGCCGTCCTCCGAGACATCCCTTCCCACCTGTTGGACATTTCCCCGCAACCCCCCGCCCCTTCCAACTCCTGTTATTCCCAGCGGGGAGAAAGTGGGACTCGTTTTACGTTTGTTCAAAGTTAACTTGGTGACGCTCCCTGAGCCGCAGCTACGTCAGGAAGCGTCTGCAAATTACCACTGACTGTCTCTTGATGGACCTGGGGGAGCCCGCGTGTGGGTGCACGGTGCTTTTTAATCCAGGTGCCAGATTATTATTTTTTTCTTTTTGCCTTTTAAATTGTTAAAGCTATGCCTGACCTTTTCTGAATGCAAGGGTGCGTGATGCTCGTTTTTATTTCGTTTAAGTGGTGGAGTGTGGGATCCTTTTGTATCACCAGCACAAACAGCAACTGCACCCCCCCCCTCCCCCCCCTCCCCCCCCTCCACTGGGAGCTGCAGTCGAAAACTGGAAGGCTGCCAAACACATCGGGGAGCGTGCAGAGCTTTCCCAGAATGGCAACAGGGACGAGGGACTTCCAATTGGATGTGGAGAGGCTGGTGAAGCCGGGATTGTTTCCCTTCATGCAGAGAAGGTGAAGGATTGGGGGGTGGGGGGGGGAGAAGATTTAAATCGAGGCATTCAAAATCAGGAAGGATTTTCGACAGGGTGAATAAGGAGAAACTGCTTCCAGTGGCAGGGGGGGTCGGTAACCAGAGGGGCACACAAATCGAAGAGAATCGGAAAAAGGACCAGAGTGGGGGAAGACATGAGGAGAATTTTGGTTTATTTTACACAGCGAGTTATTGTGATCTGGAAGGCGCTGCCTCAAAGGGCCTCAACAGATTCAATAGGAGCTTTGGAAAGGGAGAGTTGCATAAATACTTGAAAAAGAGAAATTTGCTGCGGGGTGGGGTAAATGGGACTGATTGGATAGATCTTCGAAAGAGCTGACACAGGCACACAATGGGCTGAATGGTCTCCTTTAGTGCTGTATAAACCTACCCCTACAACCTGGCTTTTAGTGGGTCCCCATACACACAGCGTTTGAAGAACATTGGCAGTCGTGACCCTGGCTGCTTTGGTTACGGACGTGATGAAGCCGACCCCGGTTCAATATCTCAGCTTCCCAACCCCCGCCACCACCCCTCACTCACTCAGATTCAGTGGACAAGCACAATGCAAACAGGAGCAGAGAAACTCAAAGTCAAAAACAGCTTTAATGGGACACAGCACATTCACCATCCAAAACAAAAAATATTATATCCCAGTGTTAAGACACTTAAAATTTCTTTTCAGGAAAAGCACGAGTTATCAGAGTCAAAACAGTTTTAAGGCACTAAGCGGCCCAGTTCACATCAGTTCATCCTGGGAAGCTCCCAGTTTCCCCTCCAAAATGTCGATGGGAATGAGCGGGGGGGGGGGGGGGGGGGGAGGTGGGGAGTGGAGAGAGAGGGAGAGAGAGTGGGGGGGGGGTGGTGGTGTGGCGGCGGTGGCGAGAACTTCTGTCTCAAGGCAGACGAGAGCGCAGCGCTGGGCTCGGCTGCGCCGCCTCCTGTTGCCGAATAGCCCGCCGTCCGGGCTCGCCCCGGGGGGGGGGGGGGGGGGGGGGAGGGAAGGAAATTGGGCGGGCGCCGACGTTTTGCGTGCCCAGCCCTACGTCACTAGGCTGGGGGGAGGGAGGGAAGTTGGGCGGGCGCCGACGTTTTGCGTGCCCAGCCCTACGTCACTAGTCTGGGGGGGGTGGGCGGGCGCCGACGTTTTGCGTGCCCAGCCCTACGTCACTAGGCTGGTGGTGGGGGGGGGGAGGGAAGTTGGGCGGGCGCCGACGTTGTGCGTGCCCAGCCCTACGTCACTAGGCTGGGGGGGGGGGGGGGAGGGGGGAGGGAAGTTGGGCGGGCGCCGACGTTTTGCGTGCCCAGCTCTACGTCACTAGGCCTCGGCTGGGGTGGGGGGGGTGGTCACGGACTTGGAGGAGCATGACCTCCCTGCCAGCCCTATCCGCCACCCAACCCCATTTCAACCAGAGTCACTTTGATCCAAAACTATCTAGGCCGCCTCCCAAACCCTCGCCCCCTTCCTGACTCTCTCTCTCTCTCCACCCCCCCCCCCCCAACAACCATGGGCAGCTCTACTGCCCTCCCCACCCCCTCTCTCCAAGGTCATTTGGAGGAGTTGTTCACCTTGAGGGACCAAGGCCGAATGGACAGCTGGACCTTCTTCCTCAGCTCCTTGAAGGACTTGGAGCGGTGGAACCTGGTGTCGGCGGCGGCGGCGGCGGGCCTGGGCAGGGTCTCGGCCCCCCGGGCCCAGTCCCGGGCCTGGCACGGGCCGGCGTCTCCGCGGCAACGGCAGGCCCAGAGGTCCTCGCGGCTCGCCTCCAGCGGCCCGGAGGGGGGCGCGTCGGCCGAGAAGGCCCGGTGGCGCCGGCTGAGGAAAGCCTGGGCCTGGCCCAGGAAGCCGGGCTTCCTCGGCCGGCACCGGCTGCCGGCCGAGGAGGCGGGGCCCGGGATCTCCAGCACCGACGTCCACTTCCTCTGCCGCCTCTTGGCCGGGCTGGGCCGGCACTCAAGGCCGCACGGCGGCGAAGCCTCGGGCCTCTGGCAGCCGGCCAAGTTGAGGTTCATCTCGGAGCGGGAGCGGCTGCCCGATTTCCTCCCGCCGGCTCCGGGCCTCGGGCCTCCCTCGTCTGCCGGCGGGCACTTGACCAGCTCGCGGTGCAGGTGCTTCCCCAGGTAGAGCGGGGCCTCGGGAGGGCAGGAGGGGCCCAGGCCCAGGGGCTCCGACAGCCGGCACGTCTCCGAGGAGGGGGACGAGGCCTCGCTGCTGCTGCTGTGGTGGCTCTGGGCCCCCTCCGGCGAGCGGGCCCTCTCGGCCGCCTGGCAGCAGGTCGAGATCCTCCGGCGCAGCTTCCAGCCGCCGGCGGGGCTGACCAGCGGCGCCGCCCCGCCCACCCCGCCCAAGGTCGACGAGCTCTGGCTGTAGACGGAGGACATGGACAGGCTCTTGGCGTGGGAGGCCAGCTCGGACTTGCCAGGGGCCGGCCGGCAGCGGAAGCGGAGGACCAGGCCCGAGATGTACTTGTCCAGCCTCCCCCTGCTGGCGGGCAGCAGGGTCGCGGGCGCCGGGGACGGCCCGGCCACCTTGGACGCCCAGCTGCCGCCCCCCAGGTGGTCGTCCTCCTGCGACGGGCACCCGCGGGGCGAGGGGGCGGTGAAGAGGGGGCTCTGCAGGGCCACGGCGTGCAGCGGGCTCGGGTAGTGGTACACCTCGGTGCCGTTCCGGGAGACCAGGTCGCACTGGTACTTGGCATCGGGGGCTCCCCGGGGGCCCCAGTCACCACGGTAACAGGACAGGGGCCCTCCCCTGGGGTCAACACTCAGGTAACGGCGGAGCAAGTTCAGGTCACCTGGAATACAGAGAAAGAAGGGGGGGGGGTGGTTAGAGAATTGGACCAACGTGGTTTGCCACCCTTGCTCCCCCACCCCCTCTCAAAAACCCACCCCACCCCACCCCACCCCTGCCCCCGGGCATCGTCCCCCTCTCCCACCCTCCCCCGGACTCTGATCTCCAGCAATCCCTAGCTGCCCCCCTCGCCCCCACCCCGGGGGCTCAGGTTCCCCGTGTGTCAACCGCCAGAACTGGGAGCGACCCCCCGAGGTGCGGTCCTCCCGGGCCTGTGGGCTGTTCGGCTGCAGCGGGCAGCATCCTGACTTCTAAGGTGATGCCCGCAGCCGTCCACGTCCACGTCTTCACCACCCCCCCCCCCCCCCCCCCCCCCACCATTGCCAATCAGGCACCCGCCCGCAAGACCAGGAGAGGGAAGCTGTTCGCAAAGCGCGGCTAGCGGGCGCGCCCAACGACGGGGCTGGCCGGCGGTCGGTCGGTCCCCCGCGAAACCTACCGGTCGAGACTGGCCGCTGCGCGACCTTTGACCTCCTGTCGGCCCCGCTTGGCCCGCAGTCCTCGCCAGCTTGGATTCCCTGGCCGCACAGCAGGAGCCTCTGTGAGCGCAGGTCCATCAACCGGACGGCGGAGTCATCCGTGGAGCGGGGTCTGTTCCAGTGGCTGTTCGGCCGGGGCAGCTGGGAGAGGGACTGCATGCTCCATCTCGAGCCAGAGGGGCACTCGCTGTACATGGACGTGCAGGAGTTCGAGAGGGAGCATGAAGTGCTGTCACTGACATCGTAAAAACCTGGGGGACATGAGAGAGAGAGAGAGAGAAAAGTCAAGGACAAGAGGCGGTAAAAACTGTCCCCCATTTTTAATCTGGAGTCAATAATTCTCCTGTTATCCCACCCTCTCCACTTCCCCAGCTCTCGTTTAAACCCACTCTCTCACCACACCTCTCAATATCCCACCCTTTCCACTTCCCCCAGCTCTCCCTTAAACCCACTCCCTCTCCACACCTCCCAATATCCCACCCTCTCCACTTCCCCCAGCTCTCCCCTAAACCCACTCCCTCTCCACTTCCCCCAGCTCTCCCTTAAACCCACTCCCTCTCCACACCTCCCAATATCCCACCCTCTCCACTTCCCCCAGCTCTCCCTTAAACCCACTCCCGCTCCACACCTCCCAATATCCCACACTTACCATTTCCACCACCCCCCCCGCCCTACTCTCTCATTATCCCATCCCTCCCCCTGCCTCCTGATTAAATCCTTCGCAGCGCTAACCCCTTGGGCACACTCCTATACATGACACAAAACAGATCTCGACTACATGGTTGACCTAGCAAATGTCCAGCCGTCACTCTACGGGCAAGGCTGAGCACACTTGTTGTGACCTGCCAATCTGTCGATGCGCAGCCTGTTTCTATGAATGCTGCTGCCATCACTTGCCCCAGGGAGGGTTTTTGCCACACCTGGATCCTCATGCCCATGACAGTAGCAAACAGCCCTGCCCTAACCTTGTAGTTACACCTTCCCCTCCCAACCCCTCGTCCCCCCCCCAAACCCTCGTCACCCCCAAACCCCTCACCACTCCCAACCCCTCGTCACCCCCTAACCCCTCGCCACTCCCAACCCCTCGTCACCCCCAACCCCTCGCCACTCCCAACCCCCTCGTCACCTCCAAACCCTCGCCACTCCCAAACCCTCGCCACCCCCAACCCCTCGTCACCCCCAAACCCCTCGCCACTCCCAAACCCTCGTCACCCCCAACCCCTCGCCACTCCCCAAACCCTCGCACCCCCCCAAAACCCTTGTCACTCCCAACCCCCGTTCCCTGGCTTTTGTCTTTAATTAATTCACTAATTTGGACATTTTCAATTGACCACCCACACCGCCACTGCCCTCAGCCTCGACAGGGCAGGGAGAGAGTTCCAGGTTTCCCACTCCCCTCTGTGTGAAGGAAGCACTCCCTGACATCACCCCTGAACGGCCTGGCTCTCGTTTTAAGGTTCTGCCCCCTTTGTTCTGACCACCTCCCCCCTGGACCCCCCTCCACCAGAGGGAATAATTTCTATTGACCCAATTAAATCCTTTAATCATGTCGAACCCCCTCGATTAGACCACCCCTTACTCGCTGATACTCAAGGGAAGACCAGTCTAGCTTGCCTCTGGATTTAACCCGTAATCACTCAGGTCATTCCGTGCTGTGCAACCCCCTCCTCCTCCCCCGTCCCCATCCACTCTCGGAGGCGCCCATTTTACTTTCTAAGAGAGGGCAGCGACGGCTAGGCCGGGTCCCTCATCACCTGAGCTGGGCCTGGAGTCGGAGTCGGGATTGTCCAGCAGGGCCTTCGGTGAGCTGCGTCCCCGACACCGACCTCTTCAGCTCCCCCGAGCCCCCGGGCGGCTCCGCGGGAGCGCCCCGGACCCCCCGCGGCGGTGCAGGGGCCCTCGCGATGCTGCCGGAGACCCCGCGCAAGGGCTCCCCTGGCCCACCTGCCACCCCTGGGCGAGAAGGGTCAGCGGCCGCGGGGGAGAGGGGCTCGGGCTCGGCGCTCCGCGGCCCCAGGGGGAGTTGGGCCTCGCTGCTGCCCAGACGAAGATCGGCCCACGTGGCGGTCAAGATCCCGCTGCTGGCGTCCCCCTGTCTCATCGGTTCCCAGCGAGCATAGCTGCAAAAATAAGAGCAAAAATAAAACCGATAAATGCATTAGAAGCTGGATCAGAGCTCAGCACGCGACAGCTGGGCTCCCCGCCCCCTACTCCCAAACCCAAAGGTCAAAATATTGCTCTAGCACGTCTCTGTGTACACCTCCTGCAGTCCTCCGCAACCCTCCCGAGATCCCGGCGTTCCTCCAATCCCGGCCTCTCGCACGTCCCTTTATTTCCATTGTTGCACAATCGGCGGCTGTGCCCTCAGCCCTAAGTTCTGGAATTCCCTCCCTAAACTTCTCTCTTGCCCTTTATTCCCCATCCCTAATTGCCCCTCAAGAAGGTGGTGATGAGCCGCCTTCTTGAACCGTTGCAGTCCCTAATGTTGCAATGTGGGTTCTTCAGATGGCACAATGATGAGATCTTGAGACTTGTATATTTAAACATCAACCATTTATTATTAACCTTTAACTACTTACAGATCCCAGGTTACTGTCATGCATGGTGCTGTTACCTCCATGCAGGCTGCCTCCAGAGTGTTGTCTCTAGACTGTTCTCTCAGTCTATTACCATATGACTCTATACATCATACCATGGGCAGTGCTATTCTCCAGTCCCGCATTAACCCTTGCTGTCCCGAGCACCTTTACAGTGCAATGGCACGCAGACAGACACAGCATCCTACAATACCTAACATCCCCTTATGTGGCCGGGTCTCAAGCTCTGTTCAATAACCCGCTGCTGTGAAGCACCTCGAGTTGCGTTGCTGATTCAAAGGCGCTATATAAAGACAAGGTTTGCACAATAGTTCTGCTTTTAAAAATAAATTAGCCCTGAACTCAAAGTCCTATGCACATCATTACTTCTCCTTGCCCAAGGTTTACTGTATAATATAATACTGCAATATACTCCCCACTTAGATAGGGAGCGGAGGAGGACTAGAAGGACAAGGGCAGCGTGGCAACACCACCACCTGCAAGTTCCCCTCCAAGCCACACACCATCCTGATTGGGAAATATATCGGCCGGCCCTTCACTGTCGCTGGGTCAAAACCCTGGAACTCCCTCCCTAACAGCACTGTGGGTACCTACACCACATGGACTGCAGCGGTTCAAGAAGGCAGCTCACCCCAACTTCTCAAGGGGCAGTGAGGGATGGGTAATAAATGCTGGGCCTAACCAACAACGCACACATCCCACGAACAGAATTTAAAAAAAAAAAAAATTGCTGGAGCTTGAGATTAATGGCCCTAATAGTTGCGGTGAAAGACACTTTGAGGGGAAGGGGCGAGGGTGCCAGATTACGAGATCCCTGAGGAGGATCTCGAGCTTTCAAGAGTGAGTTACAGACTGGAATCTAATCGAGGGATTCAGGTGATGTATATATAGAATAACATACCCGGGAGTGAGTTACAGACTGGAATCGAATTGAGGGGTTCAGTGGGGTTTATATATAGAATAACAGATACTCGGGAGTGAGTTACAGACTGTAATCTAATCGAGGGATTCAGGTGGTTTATATATAGGATAATAGATACCCGGGAGTGGAGTTACAGACTGGAATCGAATTGAGGGGTTCAGTGGGGTTTATATATAGAATAACATACCCGGGAGCGAGTTACAGACTGGAATCTAATCAAGGGGTTCAAGGTGGTTTATATATAGAATAACAGATGTCCGGGAGTGAGTTACAGACTGGAATCTAATCGAGGGGGTCGGGTGGTTTATATATAGAATAACAGATACCTGGGAGGTGAGTTACAGACTGGATTCTAATGGAGGGGTTCAGGTGGTTTATATATAGAATAACAGATACCCGGGAGTGAGTTACAGACTGGAATCTAATCGAGGGGTTCAGGTGGTTTATATATAGAATAACAGATACCCGGGACAAAAACAGAATTACCTGGAAAAACTCAGCAGGTCTGGCAGCATCGGCAGAGAAGAAAAGAGTTGACGTTTCGAGTCCTCATGACCCTTCGACAGAACTTGATTTCGAGTCCAAGAAAGAGTTGAAATATAAGCTGGTTTAAGGTGTGTGTGTGTGTGTGTGTGGTGTGTGTGGGGGGGGGGGGGGGGGGGGTGGGGGGAGAGATAGAGAGAGAGGGGTGCTTGTGTAGACAAACTAGCAGTGATAGAAGCAGATCATCAAAAGATGTCAGTGACAATGGTACAAAAGAACACAGAGGTGTTAAAGTCAAAGTTGGTGATATTATCTAAACGAATGTGCTAATTAAGAATGGATGGTAGGGCACTCAAGGTATAGCTCTAGTCGGGGTGGGGGGAGCATAAAAGATTTTAAAATATTTAAAAATAATGGAAATAGGTGGGAAAAGAAAAATCTATATAATTTATAGGGAAAAAAAAGGGAAAAAGGGGGAAACAGAAAGGGGGTGGGGATGGGGGAGGGAGCTCACGACCTAAAGTTGTTGAACTCAATATTCAGACCGGAAGGCTGTAAGGTGCCTAGTCGGAAGATGAGGTGTTGTTCCTCCAGTTTGCGTTGGGCTTCACTGGAACAATGCAGCAAGCCAAGGACAGACATGTGGGCAAGAGAGCAGGGTGGAGTGTTAAAATGGCAAGCGACAGGGAGGTTTGGATCATTCTTGTGGACAGACCGCAGGTGTTCTGCAAAGCGGTCGCCCAGTTTACGTTTGGTCTCTCCAATGTAGAGGAGACCACATTGGGAGCAACGAATGCAGTAGACTAAGTTGGGGGAAATGCAAGTGAAATGCTGCTTCACTTGAAAGGAATGTTTAGGCCCTTGGACGGTGAGGAGAGAGGAAGTGAAGGGGCAGGTGTTACATCTTTTGTGTGGGCATGGGGTGGTGCCATAGGAGGGGGTTGAGGAGTAGGGGGTGATGGAGGAGTGGACCAGGGTGTCCCGGAGGGAGCGATCCCTACGGAATGCCAATAAGGGGGGTGAAGGGAAGATGTGTTTGGTGGTGGCATCATGCTGGAGTTGGCGGAAATGGCGGAGGATGATCCTTTGAATGCGGAGGCTGGTGGGGTGATAAGTGAGGACAAGGGGGACCCTATCATGTTTCTGGGAGGGAGGAGAAGGCGTGAGGGCGGATGCGTGGGAGATGGGCCGGACACGGTTGAGGGCCCTGTCAACGACCGTCGGTGGAAAACCTCGGTTAAGAAAGAAGGAGGACATGTCAGAGGAACCGTTTTTGAAGGTAGCATCATCGGAACAGATGCGACGAAGGCGAAGGAACTGGGAGAATGGGATGGAGTCCTTACAGGAAGCGGGGTGTGAGGAGCTGTAGTCGAGGTAGCTGTGGGAGTCGGGGGGTTTGTAATGGATATTGGTGGACAGTCTATCCCCAGAGATTGAGACAGAGAGGTCAATGAAGGGAAGGGAAGTGTCAGAGATGGACCACGTGAAAATGATGGAGGGGTGGATATTGGAAGCAAAATTAATAAATTTTTCCAAGTCCCGACGAGAGCATGAAGCGGCACCGAAGTAATCATCGATGTACCGGAGAAAAAGTTGTGGAAGGGGGCCGGAGTAGGACTGCAACAAGGAATGTTCCACATACCCCATAAAGAGACAGGCATAGCTGGGGACTGTCTCTTTATGGGGTATGTGGAACATTCCTTGTTGCATAACAGATACCTGGGAGTGAGTTACAGACTAGAATCTAATCGAGGGGTTCAGGTGGTTTATATATAGAATAACAGATACCTGGGTGTGAGTTACAGACTGGAATGTAATCGAGGGGTTCAGGGTGGTTTATATTAAGAACAGATTCCCGGGAGTGAGTTACAGACTGGAATCTAATTGAGGTGTTCAGGTGGTTTATATATAGAATAACAGATACCCGGCAGTGAATTACAGACTGGAATCTAATCGAGGGGTTCGGGGTGGGTTATATATAGAATAATAGATACCCGGGAATGAGTTACAGACTGGAATCTAATCGAGGGGTTCAGGGTGGTTTATATATGGAATAACAGATACCTGGGACTGAGTTACAGGCTGGAATCTAATTGAGGGGTTCGGGGTCATTTATATATACAATAACACATACCTGGGAGTGAGTTACAGACTGGAATCTAATCGAGGGGTTCGGGGTGGTTTATATATAGAATAACAGATACCGGGGAGTGAGTTACAGATTGGAATCTAATGGAGGGGTTCAGGTGGTTTATATATAGAATAACAGATACCCGAGAGTGAGTTACAGACTGGAATCTAATCGAGGGGTTCGGGTGGTTTATATATAGAATAACAGATACCCGGGAGCGAGTAACAGACTGGAATCTAATTGAGGGGTTCGAGGTGGTTTATATATAGAATAACAGATACCCGGGAGTGAGATACAGACTGGAAACTAATAGAGTGGTTCGGGGCGTTTATATATAGAATAACAGATACCCGGGAGTGACTTACAGACTGGAATATAATCGAAGGATTCGGGGTGGTTTATATATAGAATAACAGATACCCGGGAGTGAGTTACAGACTGGAATCCAATCGAGGGGTTCGAGGTGTTTATATATAGAATAACAGATACCCGGGAGTGAGTTACAGACTGGAATCTAATCGAGGGGTTCAGGGTGGTTTATATATGGAATAACAGATACCCGGGAGTGAATTACAGACTGGAATATAATCGAAGGATTCGGGGTGGTTTATATATGGAATAACAGATACCTGGGACTGAGTTACAGGCTGGAATCTAATTGAGGGGCTCGGGGTCATTTATATATACAATAACACATACCTGGGAGTGAGTTACAGGCTGGAATCCAATCGAGGGGTTCGAGGTGTTTATATATAGAATAACAGATACCCGGGAGTGAGTTACAGACTGGAATCTAATCGAGGGGTTCAGGGTGGTTTATATATGGAATAACAGATACCCGGGAGTGAGTTACAGACTGGAATCTAATCGAGGGGTTCGGAGTGGGTTATATATAGAATAACAGATACCTGGGAGTGAGTTACAGACTAGAATCTAATCGAGGGGTTCAGGTGGTTTATATATAGAATAACAGATACCTGGGTGTGAGTTACAGACTGGAATGTAATCAAGGGGTTCAGGGTGGTTTATATTAAGAACAACAGATTCCCGGGAGTGAGTTACAGACTGGAATCTAATTGAGGTGTTCAGGTGGTTTATATATAGAATAACAGATACCCGGCAGTGAATTACAGACTGGAATCTAATCGAGGGGTTCGGGGTGAGTTATATATAGAATAATAGATACCCGGGAATGAGTTACAGACTGGAATCTAATCGAGGGGTTCAGGGTGGTTTATATATGGAATAACAGATACCTGGGACTGAGTTACAGGCTGGAATCTAATTGAGGGGTTCGGGGTCATTTATATATACAATAACACATACCTGGGAGTGAGTTACAGACTGGAATCTAATCGAGGGGTTCGGGGTGGTTTATATATAGAATAACAGATACCGGGGAGTGAGTTACAGATTGGAATCTAATGGAGGGGTTCAGGTGGTTTATATATAGAATAACAGATACCCGAGAGTGAGTTACAGACTGGAATCTAATCGAGGGGTTCGGGTGGTTTATATATAGAATAACAGATACCCGGGAGCGAGTAACAGACTGGAATCTAATTGAGGGGTTCGAGGTGGTTTATATATAGAATAACAGATACCCGGGAGTGAGATACAGACTGGAAACTAATAGAGTGGTTCGGGGCGTTTATATATAGAATAACAGATACCCGGGAGTGACTTACAGACTGGAATATAATCGAAGGATTCGGGGTGGTTTATATATAGAATAACAGATACCCGGGAGTGAGTTACAGACTGGAATCAAATGGAGGGGTTCAGGTGGTTTATATATAGAATAACAGATACCCGAGAGTGAGTTACAGACTGGAATCTAATTGAGGTGTTAAGAGGGGCTTATATATAGAATAACAGATACCTGGGAGTGAGTTACAGGCTGGAATCTAATCGAGGGGTTCGAGGTGTTTATATATAGAATAACATACCCGGGAGTGAGTTACAGACTGGAATCTAATCGAGGGGTTCGAGGTGGTTTATATATAGTATAACAGATACCTGGGAGTGAGTTACAGACTGGAATCTAATCGAGGGGTTCAGGGTGATTTATATACACAATTTCAGATACCCGGGAATGAGTTACAGACTGGAATCTAATTGAGGGGTTCGGGGTGGTTTATACATAGAATAACAGATACCTGGGTGTGAGTTACAGACTGGAATGTAATCGAGGGGTTCAGGGTGGTTTATATTAAGAACAACAGATACCCGGGAGTGAGTTACAGACTGGAATGTAATCGAGGGGTTCAGGTGGTTTATAGAAAGAATAACAGATACCCGGGAGTGAATTACAGACTGGAATCTAATCGAGGGGTTCGGGGTGGGTTATATATAGTATAACAGATACCCGAGATCAGGTTACAGACTGGAATCTAATCGAGGGGTACGAGCTGGTTTACATACACAATTTCAGATACTCGGGAATGAGTTACAGACTGGAATCTAATCGAGGGGTTCGGGGTGGGTTATATATAGAATAACAGATACCCGGGAATGAGTTACAGACTGGAATCTAATCGAGGGGTTCGAGGTGGTTTATATATAGAATAACAGATACCAGGAAATGAGTTACAGACTGGAATCTAATCGAGGGGTTCAGGGTGATTTATATATGGAATAACAGATACCTGGGACTGAGTTACAGGCTGGAATCTAATTGAGGGGTTCGGGGTGGTTTATATATAGAATAACAGATACCCGGGAGCGAGTTACAGACTGGAATCTAATCGAGGGGTTCGAGGTGGTTTATATATAGTATAACAGATACCTGGGAGTGAGTTACAGACTGGAATCTAATCGAGGGGTTCAGGGTGATTTATATATGGAATAACAGATACCTGGGACTGAGTTACAGGCTGGAATCTAATTGAGGGGTTCGGGGTGGTTTATATATAGAATAACAGATACCCGAGATCAGGTTACAGACTGGAATCTAATCGAGGAGTTCAAGGTGGTTTATATATAGAATAACAGATACCCGGGAGTGAGATACAAACTGGAAGCTAATAGTGTGGTTCGGGGGGTTTATATATAGAATAATAGATACCCGGGAGTGAGTTACAGACTGGAAGCTAATCGAGGGGTTCGGGGTAGTTTATATATAGAATGACAGATACCCGGGCATAAGTTACAGACTGGAATCTAATCGATGGGTTCAGGGTGGTTTATATATGGAATAACAGATACCTGGGACTGAGTTACAGGCTGGAATCTAATTCAGGGGATCGGGGTGGTTTATATATAGAATAACACATACCCGGGAGTGAGTTACAGACTGGAATCTAATCGAGGGGTTCGGGTGGTTTATATAAAGAATAACAGATACCTGGGAGCGAGTTACAGACTGGAATCTAATCGAGGGGTTCGGGTGGTTTATATAAAGAATAACAGATACCCGGGAGCGAGTTACAGACTGGAATCTAATCGAGGGGTTCGAGGTGGTTTAGAAATAGAATTTCAGATACCAGGGAGTGAGTTACAGACGGAAACCTAATCGCGGTGTTGGAGGTGGTTTATATATGGAATAACAGAGTCCCGGGAGTGAGTGACAGACTGGAATCTAATCGAGGTGTGCAGGGAGGTTTATATATAGAATAATAGATACCTGGGAGTGAGTTACAGACTGGAATCTAATCGAGGGGTTCAAGATGGTTTATATATAGAATAACAATACGCGGGTGTGAGTTACAGACTGGAATCTAATCAAGGGGTTCGGGGCGGGTTATATATAGAATAACAGATACCCGGGAATGAGTTACAGACTGGAATCTAATGGAGGGGTTCAGGTGGTTTATATATAGAATAACAGATACCCGAGAGTGAGTTACAGACTGGAATCTAATCGAGGTGTTAAGGGGGGCTTATATATAGAATAACAGATATCTGGGAGTGAGTTACAGACTGGAATCTAATCGAGGGGTTCAAGGTGGTTTATATATAGAATAACAGATACCCGGGAGTGAGATACAAAGTGGAAACTAATAGAGTGGTTCGGGGGGTTTATATATAGAATAATAGATACCCGGGAGTGAGTTACAGACTGGAAGCTAATCGAGGGGTTCGGGGTGGTTTATATATAGAATGACAGATACCCGGGGATAAGTTACAGCCTGGAATATAATCGAGGGGTTCGGGGTGGTTTATATATAGAATAACAGATGCCCGGGAGTGAGTTACAGATTAGAATCTAATCGAGGCGTTCGAGGTGGTTTATATAAAGTATAACAGATACCCGAGATCGAGTTACAGACTGGATTCTAATCGAGGGGTATGAGGTGGTTTACATACAGAATTTCAGATACCCGGGAATGAGTTACAGACTGGAATATAATTCAGGGGTTCAAGGTGGTTTCTATATAGAATAACACATACCCGGGAATGCGTTACAGACTGGAATCTAATCGAGGGGTTCGAGGTGGTTTATGTATAGAATAACAGATACCTGGGATTGAGTTACAGACTAGAATCTAATCGAGGGGTTCAGGTGGTTTATATATAGAATAACACATAACCGGAAGTTAGTTACAGACTGGAATCTAATCGAGGGGTTCAGGGTGGTTTATATATGGAATGACAGATACCTGGGACTGAGTTACAGGCTGGAATCTAATTGAGGGGTTCGGGGTGGTTTATATATAGAATAACACATACCCGGGAGTGAGTTACAGACTGGAATCTAATCGAGGGGTTCAGGTGGTTTATATAAAGAATAACAGATACCCGGGAGCGAATTACAGACTGGAATCTAATCGAGGGGTTCGAGGTGGTTTATATATAGAATGACAGAGTCCCGGGATTGAGTTACAGACTGGAATCTAATCGAGGGGTTCAGGGGGGTTTATGTATAGAATAACAGATACCTGGGAGTGAGTTAAGACTGGAATCTAATCGAGGGGTTCGAGGTGGTTTATATATAGAATAACAGAGTCCCAGGAGTGAGTTACAGACTGGAATCTAATCGAGGGGTTCGCGTTGTTTTATATATAGAATAACCATACCCGGGAAAGAGTTACAGACTGGAACCTAATCGAGGGGTCCAGGGTGATTTATATATGGAATAATGGATACCCGGGAGTGAGTTACAGACTGGAATCTAATCGAAAGGTTCTAGCTGGTTTATATATAGTATAACAGATACCCGAGATCGAGTGACAGACTGGAATCTAATCGAGGGGTACGAGGTGGTTTACATACAGAATTTCAGATGCCCGGGAATGAGTTACAGACTGGAATCTAATCGAGGGGTTCAAGGTGGTTTAAATATAGAATAGCAGATACCCGGGAGTGAGTTAAGACTGGAATCTAATTGAGGGGATCGAGGTGGTTTATATATAGAATAACAGTTACCTGGGATTGAGTTACTGCCTGGAATCTAATCGAGGGGTTCGGGGAGGATTATATCTAGAATAAGAGATACCTGGGAGTGTGTTACAGACTGGAATCTAATCGTTGGTTCGGGGGGTTTATATATAGAATAACAGATACCCGGGAGTGAGTTACAGACTGGAATCTCATCACGGGGTTCAGATGGTTTATATATAGAATAACAGATACCCAGGAGTGAGTTACAAACTGGAAATTAATCGAGGGGTTCGAGCTGGTTTATATATAGAATAACAGATACCCGGGTGTGAGTTACAGACTGGAATCTAATCGAGGGGTTCGAGGTGGTTTATATATAGAATAACAGATACCTGGGTGTGAGTTACAGACTGGAATGTAATCGAAGGGCTCAGGGTGGTTTATTTTAAGAACAACAGATACCCGCGAGTGAGTTACAGACTGGAATCTAATCGAGGGGTTCAGATGGTTTATATATAGAATAACAGATCCCGGGAGTGAGTTACAGACGGGAATCTAATCGAGGGGTTCAGATGGTTTATATATAGAATAACAGATTCCCGGGTGTGAGTTACAGACGGGAATCTAATCGAGGGGTTCGAGGTGATTTATATATAGAATAACAGAGTCCCGAGGTTTGAGTTACAGACTGGAATCTAATCGAGGGGTTCAGGTGGTTTATATATAGAATAACAGATACCCGGCAGTGAATTACAGACTGGAATCTAATCGAGGGGTTCGGGGTGAGTTATATATAGAATAATAGATACCCGGGAATGAGTTACAGACTGGAATCTAATCGAGGGGTTCAGGGTGGTTTATATATGGAATAACAGATACCTGGGACTGAGTTACAGGCTGGAATCTAATTGAGGGGTTCGGGGTCATTTATATATACAATAACACATACCTGGGAGTGAGTTACAGACTGGAATCTAATCGAGGGGTTCGGGGTGGTTTATATATAGAATAACAGATACCGGGGAGTGAGTTACAGATTGGAATCTAATGGAGGGGTTCAGGTGGTTTATATATAGAATAACAGATACCCGAGAGTGAGTTACAGACTGGAATCTAATCGAGGGGTTCGGGTGGTTTATATATAGAATAACAGATACCCGGGAGCGAGTAACAGACTGGAATCTAATTGAGGGGTTCGAGGTGGTTTATATATAGAATAACAGATACCCGGGAGTGAGATACAGACTGGAAACTAATAGAGTGGTTCGGGGCGTTTATATATAGAATAACAGATACCCGGGAGTGACTTACAGACTGGAATATAATCGAAGGATTCGGGGTGGTTTATATATAGAATAACAGATACCCGGGAGTGAGTTACAGACTGGAATCAAATGGAGGGGTTCAGGTGGTTTATATATAGAATAACAGATACCCGAGAGTGAGTTACAGACTGGAATCTAATTGAGGTGTTAAGAGGGGCTTATATATAGAATAACAGATACCTGGGAGTGAGTTACAGGCTGGAATCTAATCGAGGGGTTCGAGGTGTTTATATATAGAATAACATACCCGGGAGTGAGTTACAGACTGGAATCTAATCGAGGGGTTCGAGGTGGTTTATATATAGTATAACAGATACCTGGGAGTGAGTTACAGACTGGAATCTAATCGAGGGGTTCAGGGTGATTTATATACACAATTTCAGATACCCGGGAATGAGTTACAGACTGGAATCTAATTGAGGGGTTCGGGGTGGTTTATACATAGAATAACAGATACCTGGGTGTGAGTTACAGACTGGAATGTAATCGAGGGGTTCAGGGTGGTTTATATTAAGAACAACAGATACCCGGGAGTGAGTTACAGACTGGAATGTAATCGAGGGGTTCAGGTGGTTTATAGAAAGAATAACAGATACCCGGGAGTGAATTACAGACTGGAATCTAATCGAGGGGTTCGGGGTGGGTTATATATAGTATAACAGATACCCGAGATCAGGTTACAGACTGGAATCTAATCGAGGGGTACGAGCTGGTTTACATACACAATTTCAGATACTCGGGAATGAGTTACAGACTGGAATCTAATCGAGGGGTTCGGGGTGGGTTATATATAGAATAACAGATACCCGGGAATGAGTTACAGACTGGAATCTAATCGAGGGGTTCGAGGTGGTTTATATATAGAATAACAGATACCAGGAAATGAGTTACAGACTGGAATCTAATCGAGGGGTTCAGGGTGATTTATATATGGAATAACAGATACCTGGGACTGAGTTACAGGCTGGAATCTAATTGAGGGGTTCGGGGTGGTTTATATATAGAATAACAGATACCCGGGAGCGAGTTACAGACTGGAATCTAATCGAGGGGTTCGAGGTGGTTTATATATAGTATAACAGATACCTGGGAGTGAGTTACAGACTGGAATCTAATCGAGGGGTTCAGGGTGATTTATATATGGAATAACAGATACCTGGGACTGAGTTACAGGCTGGAATCTAATTGAGGGGTTCGGGGTGGTTTATATATAGAATAACAGATACCCGAGATCAGGTTACAGACTGGAATCTAATCGAGGAGTTCAAGGTGGTTTATATATAGAATAACAGATACCCGGGAGTGAGATACAAACTGGAAGCTAATAGTGTGGTTCGGGGGGTTTATATATAGAATAATAGATACCCGGGAGTGAGTTACAGACTGGAAGCTAATCGAGGGGTTCGGGGTAGTTTATATATAGAATGACAGATACCCGGGCATAAGTTACAGACTGGAATCTAATCGATGGGTTCAGGGTGGTTTATATATGGAATAACAGATACCTGGGACTGAGTTACAGGCTGGAATCTAATTCAGGGGATCGGGGTGGTTTATATATAGAATAACACATACCCGGGAGTGAGTTACAGACTGGAATCTAATCGAGGGGTTCGGGTGGTTTATATAAAGAATAACAGATACCTGGGAGCGAGTTACAGACTGGAATCTAATCGAGGGGTTCGGGTGGTTTATATAAAGAATAACAGATACCCGGGAGCGAGTTACAGACTGGAATCTAATCGAGGGGTTCGAGGTGGTTTAGAAATAGAATTTCAGATACCAGGGAGTGAGTTACAGACGGAAACCTAATCGCGGTGTTGGAGGTGGTTTATATATGGAATAACAGAGTCCCGGGAGTGAGTGACAGACTGGAATCTAATCGAGGTGTGCAGGGAGGTTTATATATAGAATAATAGATACCTGGGAGTGAGTTACAGACTGGAATCTAATCGAGGGGTTCAAGATGGTTTATATATAGAATAACAATACGCGGGTGTGAGTTACAGACTGGAATCTAATCAAGGGGTTCGGGGCGGGTTATATATAGAATAACAGATACCCGGGAATGAGTTACAGACTGGAATCTAATGGAGGGGTTCAGGTGGTTTATATATAGAATAACAGATACCCGAGAGTGAGTTACAGACTGGAATCTAATCGAGGTGTTAAGGGGGGCTTATATATAGAATAACAGATATCTGGGAGTGAGTTACAGACTGGAATCTAATCGAGGGGTTCAAGGTGGTTTATATATAGAATAACAGATACCCGGGAGTGAGATACAAAGTGGAAACTAATAGAGTGGTTCGGGGGGTTTATATATAGAATAATAGATACCCGGGAGTGAGTTACAGACTGGAAGCTAATCGAGGGGTTCGGGGTGGTTTATATATAGAATGACAGATACCCGGGGATAAGTTACAGCCTGGAATATAATCGAGGGGTTCGGGGTGGTTTATATATAGAATAACAGATGCCCGGGAGTGAGTTACAGATTAGAATCTAATCGAGGCGTTCGAGGTGGTTTATATAAAGTATAACAGATACCC
The DNA here is from genome assembly GCA_026770705.1 of Isurus oxyrinchus. Classification (NCBI taxonomy): domain Eukaryota; kingdom Metazoa; phylum Chordata; class Chondrichthyes; order Lamniformes; family Lamnidae; genus Isurus; species Isurus oxyrinchus. The sequence continues at coordinate 29,007 of JANJGN010002338.1, forward strand.
GAGATCGAGTTACAGACTGGATTCTAATCGAGGGGTATGAGGTGGTTTACATACAGAATTTCAGATACCCGGGAATGAGTTACAGACTGGAATATAATTCAGGGGTTCAAGGTGGTTTCTATATAGAATAACACATACCCGGGAATGCGTTACAGACTGGAATCTAATCGAGGGGTTCGAGGTGGTTTATGTATAGAATAACAGATACCTGGGATTGAGTTACAGACTAGAATCTAATCGAGGGGTTCAGGTGGTTTATATATAGAATAACACATAACCGGAAGTTAGTTACAGACTGGAATCTAATCGAGGGGTTCAGGGTGGTTTATATATGGAATGACAGATACCTGGGACTGAGTTACAGGCTGGAATCTAATTGAGGGGTTCGGGGTGGTTTATATATAGAATAACACATACCCGGGAGTGAGTTACAGACTGGAATCTAATCGAGGGGTTCAGGTGGTTTATATAAAGAATAACAGATACCCGGGAGCGAATTACAGACTGGAATCTAATCGAGGGGTTCGAGGTGGTTTATATATAGAATGACAGAGTCCCGGGATTGAGTTACAGACTGGAATCTAATCGAGGGGTTCAGGGGGGTTTATGTATAGAATAACAGATACCTGGGAGTGAGTTAAGACTGGAATCTAATCGAGGGGTTCGAGGTGGTTTATATATAGAATAACAGAGTCCCAGGAGTGAGTTACAGACTGGAATCTAATCGAGGGGTTCGCGTTGTTTTATATATAGAATAACCATACCCGGGAAAGAGTTACAGACTGGAACCTAATCGAGGGGTCCAGGGTGATTTATATATGGAATAATGGATACCCGGGAGTGAGTTACAGACTGGAATCTAATCGAAAGGTTCTAGCTGGTTTATATATAGTATAACAGATACCCGAGATCGAGTGACAGACTGGAATCTAATCGAGGGGTACGAGGTGGTTTACATACAGAATTTCAGATGCCCGGGAATGAGTTACAGACTGGAATCTAATCGAGGGGTTCAAGGTGGTTTAAATATAGAATAGCAGATACCCGGGAGTGAGTTAAGACTGGAATCTAATTGAGGGGATCGAGGTGGTTTATATATAGAATAACAGTTACCTGGGATTGAGTTACTGCCTGGAATCTAATCGAGGGGTTCGGGGAGGATTATATCTAGAATAAGAGATACCTGGGAGTGTGTTACAGACTGGAATCTAATCGTTGGTTCGGGGGGTTTATATATAGAATAACAGATACCCGGGAGTGAGTTACAGACTGGAATCTCATCACGGGGTTCAGATGGTTTATATATAGAATAACAGATACCCAGGAGTGAGTTACAAACTGGAAATTAATCGAGGGGTTCGAGCTGGTTTATATATAGAATAACAGATACCCGGGTGTGAGTTACAGACTGGAATCTAATCGAGGGGTTCGAGGTGGTTTATATATAGAATAACAGATACCTGGGTGTGAGTTACAGACTGGAATGTAATCGAAGGGCTCAGGGTGGTTTATTTTAAGAACAACAGATACCCGCGAGTGAGTTACAGACTGGAATCTAATCGAGGGGTTCAGATGGTTTATATATAGAATAACAGATCCCGGGAGTGAGTTACAGACGGGAATCTAATCGAGGGGTTCAGATGGTTTATATATAGAATAACAGATTCCCGGGTGTGAGTTACAGACGGGAATCTAATCGAGGGGTTCGAGGTGATTTATATATAGAATAACAGAGTCCCGAGGTTTGAGTTACAGACTGGAATCTAATCGAGGGGTTCAGGTGGTTTATATATAGAATAACAGATACCCGGGAATGAGTTACAGACTGGAATCTAATCGAGGGGTTCGAGGTGGTTTATATATAGAATAACAGATACCTGGGATTGAGTTACAGACTAGAATCTAATCGATGGGGTTCAGGTGGTTTATATATAGAATAACACATAACCTGGAGTTAGTTACAGACTGGAATCTAATCGAGGGGTTTGGGGTGGTTTATATATGGAATAACAAACCCGAGAGTGAGTTACAGACTGGAAACTAATCGAGGTGTTCAGGTGGTTTATATATGGAATAACAAACCCGAGAGTGAGTTACAGACTGGAAACTAATCGAGGTGTTAAGGGGGCCTTATATATAGAATAACAGATACCTGGGAGTGAGTTACAGACTGGAATCTAATCGAGGCGTTCGAGGTGGTTTATATATAGAATAACAGATACCTGGGTGTGAGTTACAGACTGGAATGTAATCGAAGGGCTCAGGGTGGTTTATTTTAAGAACAACAGATACCCGCGAGTGAGTTACAGACTGGAATCTAATCGAGGGGTTCGGGGTGGGTTATATATAGTATAACAGATACCCGAGATCAGGTTACAGACTGGAATCTAATCGAGGGGTACGAGCTGGTTTACATACACAATTTCAGATACTCGGGAATGAGTTACAGACTGGAATCTAATCGAGGGGTTCGGGGTGGGTTATATATAGAATAACAGATACCCGGGAATGAGTTACAGACTGGAATCTAATCGAGGGGTTCGAGGTGGTTTATATATAGAATAACAGATACCAGGAAATGAGTTACAGACTGGAATCTAATCGAGGGGTTCAGGGTGATTTATATATGGAATAACGGATACCTGGGAGTGAGTTACAGACTGGAATCTAATCGAGGGGTTCGAGGTGGTTTATATATAGTATAACAGATTCCCGGGTGTGAGTTACAGACGGGAATCTAATCGAGGGGTTCGAGGTGGTTTATATATAGAATAACAGAGTCCCGGGGTTTGAGTTACAGACTGGAATCTAATCGAGGGGTTCAGGGGGGTTTATGTATAGAATAACAGATACCCAGGAGTGAGTTAAGACTGGAATCTAATCGAGGGGTTCAGGTTGTTTATATATAGAATAACAGATGCCCGGGAGTGAGTTACAGACTGGAATCTAATCGAGGGTTTCAGGTGGTTTATATGTAGAATAACAGATACCCGGGAGTGAGTTACAGACTGGAATCTAATCGAGGGGTTCGAGGTGGTTTATATAAAGAATAACAGATACCCAGGAATGAGTTACAGAGTGGAATCTAATCGAGGTGTTCGGGGTGAGTTATATATAGAATAACAGATACCCGGGAATGAGTTACAGACTGGAATCTAATCGAGGAGTTCAAGGTGGTTTATATATAGAATAACAGATACCCGGGAGTGAGATACAAACTGGAAGCTAATAGTGTGGTTCGGGGGGTTTATATATAGAATAATAGATACCCGGGAGTGAGTTACAGACTGGAAGCTAATCGAGGGGTTCGGGGTAGTTTATATATAGAATGACAGATACCCGGGCATAAGTTACAGACTGGAATCTAATCGATGGGTTCAGGGTGGTTTATATATGGAATAACAGATACCTGGGACTGAGTTACAGGCTGGAATCTAATTCAGGGGATCGGGGTGGTTTATATATAGAATAACACATACCCGGGAGTGAGTTACAGACTGGAATCTAATCGAGGGGTTCGGGTGGTTTATATAAAGAATAACAGATACCTGGGAGCGAGTTACAGACTGGAATCTAATCGAGGGGTTCGAGGTGGTTTAGAAATAGAATTTCAGATACCAGGGAGTGAGTTACAGACGGAAACCTAATCGCGGTGTTGGAGGTGGTTTATATATGGAATAACAGAGTCCCGGGAGTGAGTGACAGACTGGAATCTAATCGAGGTGTGCAGGGAGGTTTATATATAGAATAATAGATACCTGGGAGTGAGTTACAGACTGGAATCTAATCGAGGGGTTCAAGATGGTTTATATATAGAATAACAATACGCAGGTGTGAGTTACAGACTGGAATCTAATCAAGGGGTTCGGGGCGGGTTATATATAGAATAACAGATACCCGGGAATGAGTTACAGACTGGAATCTAATGGAGGGGTTCAGGTGGTTTATATATAGAATAACAGATACCCGAGAGTGAGTTACAGACTGGAATCTAATCGAGGTGTTAAGGGGGGCTTATATATAGAATAACAGATATCTGGGAGTGAGTTACAGACTGGAATCTAATCGAGGGGTTCAAGGTGGTTTATATATAGAATAACAGATACCCGGGAGTGAGATACAAAGTGGAAACTAATAGAGTGGTTCGGGGGGTTTATATATAGAATAATAGATACCCGGGAGTGAGTTACAGACTGGAAGCTAATCGAGGGGTTCGGGGTGGTTTATATATAGAATGACAGATACCCGGGGATAAGTTACAGCCTGGAATATAATCGAGGGGTTCGGGGTGGTTTATATATAGAATAACAGATGCCCGGGAGTGAGTTACAGATTAGAATCTAATCGAGGCGTTCGAGGTGGTTTATATAAAGTATAACAGATACCCGAGATCGAGTTACAGACTGGATTCTAATCGAGGGGTATGAGGTGGTTTACATACAGAATTTCAGATACCCGGGAATGAGTTACAGACTGGAATATAATTCAGGGGTTCAAGGTGGTTTCTATATAGAATAACACATACCCGGGAATGCGTTACAGACTGGAATCTAATCGAGGGGTTCGAGGTGGTTTATGTATAGAATAACAGATACCTGGGATTGAGTTACAGACTAGAATCTAATCGAGGGGTTCAGGTGGTTTATATATAGAATAACACATAACCGGAAGTTAGTTACAGACTGGAATCTAATCGAGGGGTTCAGGGTGGTTTATATATGTAATGACAGATACCTGGGACTGAGTTACAGGCTGGAATCTAATTGAGGGGTTCGGGGTGGTTTATATATAGAATAACACATACCCGGGAGTGAGTTACAGACTGGAATCTAATCGAGGGGTTCAGGTGGTTTATATAAAGAATAACAGATACCCGGGAGCGAATTACAGACTGGAATCTAATCGAGGGGTTCGAGGTGGTTTATATATAGAATGACAGAGTCCCGGGATTGAGTTACAGACTGGAATCTAATCGAGGGGTTCAGGGGGGTTTATGTATAGAATAACAGATACCTGGGAGTGAGTTAAGACTGGAATCTAATCGAGGGGTTCGAGGTGGTTTATATATAGAATAACAGAGTCCCAGGAGTGAGTTACAGACTGGAATCTAATCGAGGGGTTCGCGTTGTTTTATATATAGAATAACCATACCCGGGAAAGAGTTACAGACTGGAACCTAATCGAGGGGTCCAGGGTGATTTATATATGGAATAATGGATACCCGGGAGTGAGTTACAGACTGGAATCTAATCGAAAGGTTCTAGCTGGTTTATATATAGTATAACAGATACCCGAGATCGAGTGACAGACTGGAATCTAATCGAGGGGTACGAGGTGGTTTACATACAGAATTTCAGATGCCCGGGAATGAGTTACAGACTGGAATCTAATCGAGGGGTTCAAGGTGGTTTAAATATAGAATAGCAGATACCCGGGAGTGAGTTAAGACTGGAATCTAATTGAGGGGATCGAGGTGGTTTATATATAGAATAACAGTTACCTGGGATTGAGTTACTGCCTGGAATCTAATCGAGGGGTTCGGGGAGGATTATATCTAGAATAAGAGATACCTGGGAGTGTGTTACAGACTGGAATCTAATCGTTGGTTCGGGGGGTTTATATATAGAATAACAGATACCCGGGAGTGAGTTACAGACTGGAATCTCATCACGGGGTTCAGATGGTTTATATATAGAATAACAGATACCCAGGAGTGAGTTACAAACTGGAAATTAATCGAGGGGTTCGAGCTGGTTTATATATAGAATAACAGATACCCGGGTGTGAGTTACAGACTGGAATCTAATCGAGGGGTTCGAGGTGGTTTATATATAGAATAACAGATACCTGGGTGTGAGTTACAGACTGGAATGTAATCGAAGGGCTCAGGGTGGTTTATTTTAAGAACAACAGATACCCGCGAGTGAGTTACAGACTGGAATCTAATCGAGGGGTTCAGATGGTTTATATATAGAATAACAGATCCCGGGAGTGAGTTACAGACGGGAATCTAATCGAGGGGTTCAGATGGTTTATATATAGAATAACAGATTCCCGGGTGTGAGTTACAGACGGGAATCTAATCGAGGGGTTCGAGGTGATTTATATATAGAATAACAGAGTCCCGAGGTTTGAGTTACAGACTGGAATCTAATCGAGGGGTTCAGGTGGTTTATATATAGAATAACAGATACCCGGGAATGAGTTACAGACTGGAATCTAATCGAGGGGTTCGAGGTGGTTTATATATAGAATAACAGATACCTGGGATTGAGTTACAGACTAGAATCTAATCGATGGGGTTCAGGTGGTTTATATATAGAATAACACATAACCTGGAGTTAGTTACAGACTGGAATCTAATCGAGGGGTTTGGGGTGGTTTATATATGGAATAACAAACCCGAGAGTGAGTTACAGACTGGAAACTAATCGAGGTGTTCAGGTGGTTTATATATGGAATAACAAACCCGAGAGTGAGTTACAGACTGGAATCTAATCGAGGCGTTCAGGTGGTTTATATATGGAATAACAAACCCGAGAGTGAGTTACAGACTGGAAACTAATCGAGGTGTTAAGGGGGCCTTATATATAGAATAACAGATACCTGGGAGTGAGTTACAGACTGGAATCTAATCGAGGCGTTCGAGGTGGTTTATATATAGAATAACAGATACCTGGGTGTGAGTTACAGACTGGAATGTAATCGAAGGGCTCAGGGTGGTTTATTTTAAGAACAACAGATACCCGCGAGTGAGTTACAGACTGGAATCTAATCGAGGGGTTCGGGGTGGGTTATATATAGTATAACAGATACCCGAGATCAGGTTACAGACTGGAATCTAATCGAGGGGTACGAGCTGGTTTACATACACAATTTCAGATACTCGGGAATGAGTTACAGACTGGAATCTAATCGAGGGGTTCGGGGTGGGTTATATATAGAATAACAGATACCCGGGAATGAGTTACAGACTGGAATCTAATCGAGGGGTTCGAGGTGGTTTATATATAGAATAACAGATACCAGGAAATGAGTTACAGACTGGAATCTAATCGAGGGGTTCAGGGTGATTTATATATGGAATAACAGATACCTGGGAGTGAGTTACAGACTGGAATCTAATCGAGGGGTTCGAGGTGGTTTATATATAGTATAACAGATTCCCGGGTGTGAGTTACAGACGGGAATCTAATCGAGGGGTTCGAGGTGGTTTATATATAGAATAACAGAGTCCCGGGGTTTGAGTTACAGACTGGAATCTAATCGAGGGGTTCAGGGGGGTTTATGTATAGAATAACAGATACCCAGGAGTGAGTTAAGACTGGAATCTAATCGAGGGGTTCAGGTTGTTTATATATAGAATAACAGATGCCCGGGAGTGAGTTACAGACTGGAATCTAATCGAGGGTTTCAGGTGGTTTATATGTAGAATAACAGATACCCGGGAGTGAGTTACAGACTGGAATCTAATCGAGGGGTTCGAGGTGGTTTATATAAAGAATAACAGATACCCAGGAATGAGTTACAGAGTGGAATCTAATCGAGGTGTTCGGGGTGAGTTATATATAGAATAACAGATACCCGGGAATGAGTTACAGACTGGAATCTAATCGAGGAGTTCAAGGTGGTTTATATATAGAATAACAGATACCCGGGAGTGAGATACAAACTGGAAGCTAATAGTGTGGTTCGGGGGGTTTATATATAGAATAATAGATACCCGGGAGTGAGTTACAGACTGGAAGCTAATCGAGGGGTTCGGGGTAGTTTATATATAGAATGACAGATACCCGGGCATAAGTTACAGACTGGAATCTAATCGATGGGTTCAGGGTGGTTTATATATGGAATAACAGATACCTGGGACTGAGTTACAGGCTGGAATCTAATTCAGGGGATCGGGGTGGTTTATATATAGAATAACACATACCCGGGAGTGAGTTACAGACTGGAATCTAATCGAGGGGTTCGGGTGGTTTATATAAAGAATAACAGATACCTGGGAGCGAGTTACAGACTGGAATCTAATCGAGGGGTTCGAGGTGGTTTAGAAATAGAATTTCAGATACCAGGGAGTGAGTTACAGACGGAAACCTAATCGCGGTGTTGGAGGTGGTTTATATATGGAATAACAGAGTCCCGGGAGTGAGTGACAGACTGGAATCTAATCGAGGTGTGCAGGGAGGTTTATATATAGAATAATAGATACCTGGGAGTGAGTTACAGACTGGAATCTAATCGAGGGGTTCAAGATGGTTTATATATAGAATAACAATACGCGGGTGTGAGTTACAGACTGGAATCTAATCAAGGGGTTCGGGGCGGGTTATATATAGAATAACAGATACCCGGGAATGAGTTACAGACTGGAATCTAATGGAGGGGTTCAGGTGGTTTATATATAGAATAACAGATACCCGAGAGTGAGTTACAGACTGGAATCTAATCGAGGTGTTAAGGGGGGCTTATATATAGAATAACAGATATCTGGGAGTGAGTTACAGACTGGAATCTAATCGAGGGGTTCAAGGTGGTTTATATATAGAATAACAGATACCCGGGAGTGAGATACAAAGTGGAAACTAATAGAGTGGTTCGGGGGGTTTATATATAGAATAATAGATACCCGGGAGTGAGTTACAGACTGGAAGCTAATCGAGGGGTTCGGGGTGGTTTATATATAGAATGACAGATACCCGGGGATAAGTTACAGCCTGGAATATAATCGAGGGGTTCGGGGTGGTTTATATATAGAATAACAGATGCCCGGGAGTGAGTTACAGATTAGAATCTAATCGAGGCGTTCGAGGTGGTTTATATAAAGTATAACAGATACCCGAGATCGAGTTACAGACTGGATTCTAATCGAGGGGTATGAGGTGGTTTACATACAGAATTTCAGATACCCGGGAATGAGTTACAGACTGGAATATAATTCAGGGGTTCAAGGTGGTTTCTATATAGAATAACACATACCCGGGAATGCGTTACAGACTGGAATCTAATCGAGGGGTTCGAGGTGGTTTATGTATAGAATAACAGATACCTGGGATTGAGTTACAGACTAGAATCTAATCGAGGGGTTCAGGTGGTTTATATATAGAATAACACATAACCGGAAGTTAGTTACAGACTGGAATCTAATCGAGGGGTTCAGGGTGGTTTATATATGGAATGACAGATACCTGGGACTGAGTTACAGGCTGGAATCTAATTGAGGGGTTCGGGGTGGTTTATATATAGAATAACACATACCCGGGAGTGAGTTACAGACTGGAATCTAATCGAGGGGTTCAGGTGGTTTATATAAAGAATAACAGATACCCGGGAGCGAATTACAGACTGGAATCTAATCGAGGGGTTCGAGGTGGTTTATATATAGAATGACAGAGTCCCGGGATTGAGTTACAGACTGGAATCTAATCGAGGGGTTCAGGGGGGTTTATGTATAGAATAACAGATACCTGGGAGTGAGTTAAGACTGGAATCTAATCGAGGGGTTCGAGGTGGTTTATATATAGAATAACAGAGTCCCAGGAGTGAGTTACAGACTGGAATCTAATCGAGGGGTTCGCGTTGTTTTATATATAGAATAACCATACCCGGGAAAGAGTTACAGACTGGAACCTAATCGAGGGGTCCAGGGTGATTTATATATGGAATAATGGATACCCGGGAGTGAGTTACAGACTGGAATCTAATCGAAAGGTTCTAGCTGGTTTATATATAGTATAACAGATACCCGAGATCGAGTGACAGACTGGAATCTAATCGAGGGGTACGAGGTGGTTTACATACAGAATTTCAGATGCCCGGGAATGAGTTACAGACTGGAATCTAATCGAGGGGTTCAAGGTGGTTTAAATATAGAATAGCAGATACCCGGGAGTGAGTTAAGACTGGAATCTAATTGAGGGGATCGAGGTGGTTTATATATAGAATAACAGTTACCTGGGATTGAGTTACTGCCTGGAATCTAATCGAGGGGTTCGGGGAGGATTATATCTAGAATAAGAGATACCTGGGAGTGTGTTACAGACTGGAATCTAATCGTTGGTTCGGGGGGTTTATATATAGAATAACAGATACCCGGGAGTGAGTTACAGACTGGAATCTCATCACGGGGTTCAGATGGTTTAGATATAGAATAACAGATACCCAGGAGTGAGTTACAAACTGGAAATTAATCGAGGGGTTCGAGCTGGTTTATATATAGAATAACAGATACCCGGGTGTGAGTTACAGACTGGAATCTAATCGAGGGGTTCGAGGTGGTTTATATATAGAATAACAGATACCTGGGTGTGAGTTACAGACTGGAATGTAATCGAAGGGCTCAGGGTGGTTTATTTTAAGAACAACAGATACCCGCGAGTGAGTTACAGACTGGAATCTAATCGAGGGGTTCAGATGGTTTATATATAGAATAACAGATCCCGGGAGTGAGTTACAGACGGGAATCTAATCGAGGGGTTCAGATGGTTTATATATAGAATAACAGATTCCCGGGTGTGAGTTACAGACGGGAATCTAATCGAGGGGTTCGAGGTGATTTATATATAGAATAACAGAGTCCCGAGGTTTGAGTTACAGACTGGAATCTAATCGAGGGGTTCAGGTGGTTTATATATAGAATAACAGATACCCGGGAATGAGTTACAGACTGGAATCTAATCGAGGGGTTCGAGGTGGTTTATATATAGAATAACAGATACCTGGGATTGAGTTACAGACTAGAATCTAATCGATGGGGTTCAGGTGGTTTATATATAGAATAACACATAACCTGGAGTTAGTTACAGACTGGAATCTAATCGAGGGGTTTGGGGTGGTTTACATATTGAATAGCAGATACCCGAGAGTGAGTTACAGACTGGAATCTAATCGAGGCGTTCAGGTGGTTTATATATGGAATAACAAACCCGAGAGTGAGTTACAGACTGGAAACTAATCGAGGTGTTAAGGGGGCCTTATATATAGAATAACAGATACCTGGGAGTGAGTTACAGACTGGAATCTAATCGAGGCGTTCGAGGTGGTTTATATATAGAATAACAGATACCTGGGTGTGAGTTACAGACTGGAATGTAATCGAAGGGCTCAGGGTGGTTTATTTTAAGAACAACAGATACCCGCGAGTGAGTTACAGACTGGAATCTAATCGAGGGGTTCGGGGTGGGTTATATATAGTATAACAGATACCCGAGATCAGGTTACAGACTGGAATCTAATCGAGGGGTACGAGCTGGTTTACATACACAATTTCAGATACTCGGGAATGAGTTACAGACTGGAATCTAATCGAGGGGTTCGGGGTGGGTTATATATAGAATAACAGATACCCGGGAATGAGTTACAGACTGGAATCTAATCGAGGGGTTCGAGGTGGTTTATATATAGAATAACAGATACCAGGAAATGAGTTACAGACTGGAATCTAATCGAGGGGTTCAGGGTGATTTATATATGGAATAACGGATACCTGGGAGTGAGTTACAGACTGGAATCTAATCGAGGGGTTCGAGGTGGTTTATATATAGTATAACAGATTCCCGGGTGTGAGTTACAGACGGGAATCTAATCGAGGGGTTCGAGGTGGTTTATATATAGAATAACAGAGTCCCGGGGTTTGAGTTACAGACTGGAATCTAATCGAGGGGTTCAGGGGGGTTTATGTATAGAATAACAGATACCCAGGAGTGAGTTAAGACTGGAATCTAATCGAGGGGTTCAGGTTGTTTATATATAGAATAACAGATGCCCGGGAGTGAGTTACAGACTGGAATCTAATCGAGGGTTTCAGGTGGTTTATATGTAGAATAACAGATACCCGGGAGTGAGTTACAGACTGGAATCTAATCGAGGGGTTCGAGGTGGTTTATATAAAGAATAACAGATACCCAGGAATGAGTTACAGAGTGGAATCTAATCGAGGTGTTCGGGGTGAGTTATATATAGAATAACAGATACCCGGGAATGAGTTACAGACTGGAATCTAATCGAGGAGTTCAAGGTGGTTTATATATAGAATAACAGATACCCGGGAGTGAGATACAAACTGGAAGCTAATAGTGTGGTTCGGGGGGTTTATATATAGAATAATAGATACCCGGGAGTGAGTTACAGACTGGAAGCTAATCGAGGGGTTCGGGGTAGTTTATATATAGAATGACAGATACCCGGGCATAAGTTACAGACTGGAATCTAATCGATGGGTTCAGGGTGGTTTATATATGGAATAACAGATACCTGGGACTGAGTTACAGGCTGGAATCTAATTCAGGGGATCGGGGTGGTTTATATATAGAATAACACATACCCGGGAGTGAGTTACAGACTGGAATCTAATCGAGGGGTTCGGGTGGTTTATATAAAGAATAACAGATACCTGGGAGCGAGTTACAGACTGGAATCTAATCGAGGGGTTCGAGGTGGTTTAGAAATAGAATTTCAGATACCAGGGAGTGAGTTACAGACGGAAACCTAATCGCGGTGTTGGAGGTGGTTTATATATGGAATAACAGAGTCCCGGGAGTGAGTGACAGACTGGAATCTAATCGAGGTGTGCAGGGAGGTTTATATATAGAATAATAGATACCTGGGAGTGAGTTACAGACTGGAATCTAATCGAGGGGTTCAAGATGGTTTATATATAGAATAACAATACGCGGGTGTGAGTTACAGACTGGAATCTAATCAAGGGGTTCGGGGCGGGTTATATATAGAATAACAGATACCCGGGAATGAGTTACAGACTGGAATCTAATGGAGGGGTTCAGGTGGTTTATATATAGAATAACAGATACCCGAGAGTGAGTTACAGACTGGAATCTAATCGAGGTGTTAAGGGGGGCTTATATATAGAATAACAGATATCTGGGAGTGAGTTACAGACTGGAATCTAATCGAGGGGTTCAAGGTGGTTTATATATAGAATAACAGATACCCGGGAGTGAGATACAAAGTGGAAACTAATAGAGTGGTTCGGGGGGTTTATATATAGAATAATAGATACCCGGGAGTGAGTTACAGACTGGAAGCTAATCGAGGGGTTCGGGGTGGTTTATATATAGAATGACAGATACCCGGGGATAAGTTACAGCCTGGAATATAATCGAGGGGTTCGGGGTGGTTTATATATAGAATAACAGATGCCCGGGAGTGAGTTACAGATTAGAATCTAATCGAGGCGTTCGAGGTGGTTTATATAAAGTATAACAGATACCCGAGATCGAGTTACAGACTGGATTCTAATCGAGGGGTATGAGGTGGTTTACATACAGAATTTCAGATACCCGGGAATGAGTTACAGACTGGAATATAATTCAGGGGTTCAAGGTGGTTTCTATATAGAATAACACATACCCGGGAATGCGTTACAGACTGGAATCTAATCGAGGGGTTCGAGGTGGTTTATGTATAGAATAACAGATACCTGGGATTGAGTTACAGACTAGAATCTAATCGAGGGGTTCAGGTGGTTTATATATAGAATAACACATAACCGGAAGTTAGTTACAGACTGGAATCTAATCGAGGGGTTCAGGGTGGTTTATATATGGAATGACAGATACCTGGGACTGAGTTACAGGCTGGAATCTAATTGAGGGGTTCGGGGTGGTTTATATATAGAATAACACATACCCGGGAGTGAGTTACAGACTGGAATCTAATCGAGGGGTTCAGGTGGTTTATATAAAGAATAACAGATACCCGGGAGCGAATTACAGACTGGAATCTAATCGAGGGGTTCGAGGTGGTTTATATATAGAATGACAGAGTCCCGGGATTGAGTTACAGACTGGAATCTAATCGAGGGGTTCAGGGGGGTTTATGTATAGAATAACAGATACCTGGGAGTGAGTTAAGACTGGAATCTAATCGAGGGGTTCGAGGTGGTTTATATATAGAATAACAGAGTCCCAGGAGTGAGTTACAGACTGGAATCTAATCGAGGGGTTCGCGTTGTTTTATATATAGAATAACCATACCCGGGAAAGAGTTACAGACTGGAACCTAATCGAGGGGTCCAGGGTGATTTATATATGGAATAATGGATACCCGGGAGTGAGTTACAGACTGGAATCTAATCGAAAGGTTCTAGCTGGTTTATATATAGTATAACAGATACCCGAGATCGAGTGACAGACTGGAATCTAATCGAGGGGTACGAGGTGGTTTACATACAGAATTTCAGATGCCCGGGAATGAGTTACAGACTGGAATCTAATCGAGGGGTTCAAGGTGGTTTAAATATAGAATAGCAGATACCCGGGAGTGAGTTAAGACTGGAATCTAATTGAGGGGATCGAGGTGGTTTATATATAGAATAACAGTTACCTGGGATTGAGTTACTGCCTGGAATCTAATCGAGGGGTTCGGGGAGGATTATATCTAGAATAAGAGATACCTGGGAGTGTGTTACAGACTGGAATCTAATCGTTGGTTCGGGGGGTTTATATATAGAATAACAGATACCCGGGAGTGAGTTACAGACTGGAATCTCATCACGGGGTTCAGATGGTTTAGATATAGAATAACAGATACCCAGGAGTGAGTTACAAACTGGAAATTAATCGAGGGGTTCGAGCTGGTTTATATATAGAATAACAGATACCCGGGTGTGAGTTACAGACTGGAATCTAATCGAGGGGTTCGAGGTGGTTTATATATAGAATAACAGATACCTGGGTGTGAGTTACAGACTGGAATGTAATCGAAGGGCTCAGGGTGGTTTATTTTAAGAACAACAGATACCCGCGAGTGAGTTACAGACTGGAATCTAATCGAGGGGTTCAGATGGTTTATATATAGAATAACAGATCCCGGGAGTGAGTTACAGACGGGAATCTAATCGAGGGGTTCAGATGGTTTATATATAGAATAACAGATTCCCGGGTGTGAGTTACAGACGGGAATCTAATCGAGGGGTTCGAGGTGATTTATATATAGAATAACAGAGTCCCGAGGTTTGAGTTACAGACTGGAATCTAATCGAGGGGTTCAGGTGGTTTATATATAGAATAACAGATACCCGGGAATGAGTTACAGACTGGAATCTAATCGAGGGGTTCGAGGTGGTTTATATATAGAATAACAGATACCTGGGATTGAGTTACAGACTAGAATCTAATCGATGGGGTTCAGGTGGTTTATATATAGAATAACACATAACCTGGAGTTAGTTACAGACTGGAATCTAATCGAGGGGTTTGGGGTGGTTTACATATTGAATAGCAGATACCCGAGAGTGAGTTACAGACTGGAATCTAATCGAGGCGTTCAGGTGGTTTATATATGGAATAACAAACCCGAGAGTGAGTTACAGACTGGAAACTAATCGAGGTGTTAAGGGGGCCTTATATATAGAATAACAGATACCTGGGAGTGAGTTACAGACTGGAATCTAATCGAGGCGTTCGAGGTGGTTTATATATAGAATAACAGATACCTGGGTGTGAGTTACAGACTGGAATGTAATCGAAGGGCTCAGGGTGGTTTATTTTAAGAACAATAGATACCCGCGAGTGAGTTACAGACTGGAATCTAATCGAGGGGTTCGGGGTGGGTTATATATAGTATAACAGATACCCGAGATCAGGTTACAGACTGGAATCTAATCGAGGGGTACGAGCTGGTTTACATACACAATTTCAGATACTCGGGAATGAGTTACAGACTGGAATCTAATCGAGGGGTTCGGGGTGGGTTATATATAGAATAACAGATACCCGGGAATGAGTTACAGACTGGAATCTAATCGAGGGGTTCGAGGTGGTTTATATATAGAATAACAGATACCAGGAAATGAGTTACAGACTGGAATCTAATCGAGGGGTTCAGGGTGATTTATATATGGAATAACGGATACCTGGGAGTGAGTTACAGACTGGAATCTAATCGAGGGGTTCGAGGTGGTTTATATATAGTATAACAGATTCCCGGGTGTGAGTTACAGACGGGAATCTAATCGAGGGGTTCGAGGTGGTTTATATATAGAATAACAGAGTCCCGGGGTTTGAGTTACAGACTGGAATCTAATCGAGGGGTTCAGGGGGGTTTATGTATAGAATAACAGATACCCAGGAGTGAGTTAAGACTGGAATCTAATCGAGGGGTTCAGGTTGTTTATATATAGAATAACAGATGCCCGGGAGTGAGTTACAGACTGGAATCTAATCGAGGGTTTCAGGTGGTTTATATGTAGAATAACAGATACCCGGGAGTGAGTTACAGACTGGAATCTAATCGAGGGGTTCGAGGTGGTTTATATAAAGAATAACAGATACCCAGGAATGAGTTACAGAGTGGAATCTAATCGAGGTGTTCGGGGTGAGTTATATATAGAATAACAGATACCCGGGAATGAGTTACAGACTGGAATCTAATCGAGGAGTTCAAGGTGGTTTATATATAGAATAACAGATACCCGGGAGTGAGATACAAACTGGAAGCTAATAGTGTGGTTCGGGGGGTTTATATATAGAATAATAGATACCCGGGAGTGAGTTACAGACTGGAAGCTAATCGAGGGGTTCGGGGTAGTTTATATATAGAATGACAGATACCCGGGCATAAGTTACAGACTGGAATCTAATCGATGGGTTCAGGGTGGTTTATATATGGAATAACAGATACCTGGGACTGAGTTACAGGCTGGAATCTAATTCAGGGGATCGGGGTGGTTTATATATAGAATAACACATACCCGGGAGTGAGTTACAGACTGGAATCTAATCGAGGGGTTCGGGTGGTTTATATAAAGAATAACAGATACCTGGGAGCGAGTTACAGACTGGAATCTAATCGAGGGGTTCGAGGTGGTTTAGAAATAGAATTTCAGATACCAGGGAGTGAGTTACAGACGGAAACCTAATCGCGGTGTTGGAGGTGGTTTATATATGGAATAACAGAGTCCCGGGAGTGAGTGACAGACTGGAATCTAATCGAGGTGTGCAGGGAGGTTTATATATAGAATAATAGATACCTGGGAGTGAGTTACAGACTGGAATCTAATCGAGGGGTTCAAGATGGTTTATATATAGAATAACAATACGCGGGTGTGAGTTACAGACTGGAATCTAATCAAGGGGTTCGGGGCGGGTTATATATAGAATAACAGATACCCGGGAATGAGTTACAGACTGGAATCTAATGGAGGGGTTCAGGTGGTTTATATATAGAATAACAGATACCCGAGAGTGTGTTACAGACTGGAATATAATCGAGGTGTTAAGGGGGGCTTATATATAGAATAACAGATATCTGGGAGTGAGTTACAGACTGGAATCTAATCGAGGGGTTCAAGGTGGTTTATATATAGAATAACAGATACCCGGGAGTGAGATACAAAGTGGAAACTAATAGAGTGGTTCGGGGGGTTTATATATAGAATAATAGATACCCGGGAGTGAGTTACAGACTGGAAGCTAATCGAGGGGTTCGGGGTGGTTTATATATAGAATGACAGATACCCGGGGATAAGTTACAGCCTGGAATATAATCGAGGGGTTCGGGGTGGTTTATATATAGAATAACAGATGCCCGGGAGTGAGTTACAGATTAGAATCTAATCGAGGCGTTCGAGGTGGTTTATATAAAGTATAACAGATACCCGAGATCGAGTTACAGACTGGATTCTAATCGAGGGGTATGAGGTGGTTTACATACAGAATTTCAGATACCCGGGAATGAGTTACAGACTGGAATATAATTCAGGGGTTCAAGGTGGTTTCTATATAGAATAACACATACCCGGGAATGCGTTACAGACTGGAATCTAATCGAGGGGTTCGAGGTGGTTTATGTATAGAATAACAGATACCTGGGATTGAGTTACAGACTAGAATCTAATCGAGGGGTTCAGGTGGTTTATATATAGAATAACACATAACCGGAAGTTAGTTACAGACTGGAATCTAATCGAGGGGTTCAGGGTGGTTTATATATGGAATGACAGATACCTGGGACTGAGTTACGGGCTGGAATCTAATTGAGGGGTTCGGGGTGGTTTATATATAGAATAACACATACCCGGGAGTGAGTTACAGACTGGAATCTAATCGAGGGGTTCGAGGTGGTTTATATATAGAATGACAGAGTCCCGGGATTGAGTTACAGACTGGAATCTAATCGAGGGGTTCAGGGGGGTTTATGTATAGAATAACAGATACCTGGGAGTGAGTTAAGACTGGAATCTAATCGAGGGGTTCGAGGTGGTTTATATATAGAATAACAGAGTCCCAGGAGTGAGTTACAGACTGGAATCTAATCGAGGGGTTCGCGTTGTTTTATATATAGAATAACCATACCCGGGAAAGAGTTACAGACTGGAACCTAATCGAGGGGTCCAGGGTGATTTATATATGGAATAATGGATACCCGGGAGTGAGTTACAGACTGGAATCTAATCGAAAGGTTCTAGCTGGTTTATATATAGTATAACAGATACCCGAGATCGAGTGACAGACTGGAATCTAATCGAGGGGTACGAGGTGGTTTACATACAGAATTTCAGATGCCCGGGAATGAGTTACAGACTGGAATCTAATCGAGGGGTTCAAGGTGGTTTAAATATAGAATAGCAGATACCCGGGAGTGAGTTAAGACTGGAATCTAATTGAGGGGATCGAGGTGGTTTATATATAGAATAACAGTTACCTGGGATTGAGTTACTGCCTGGAATCTAATCGAGGGGTTCGGGGAGGATTATATCTAGAATAAGAGATACCTGGGAGTGTGTTACAGACTGGAATCTAATCGTTGGTTCGGGGGGTTTATATATAGAATAACAGATACCCGGGAGTGAGTTACAGACTGGAATCTCATCACGGGGTTCAGATGGTTTATATATAGAATAACAGATACCCAGGAGTGAGTTACAAACTGGAAATTAATCGAGGGGTTCGAGCTGGTTTATATATAGAATAACAGATACCCGGGTGTGAGTTACAGACTGGAATCTAATCGAGGGGTTCGAGGTGGTTTATATATAGAATAACAGATACCTGGGTGTGAGTTACAGACTGGAATGTAATCGAAGGGCTCAGGGTGGTTTATTTTAAGAACAACAGATACCCGCGAGTGAGTTACAGACTGGAATCTAATCGAGGGGTTCAGATGGTTTATATATAGAATAACAGATCCCGGGAGTGAGTTACAGACGGGAATCTAATCGAGGGGTTCAGATGGTTTATATATAGAATAACAGATTCCCGGGTGTGAGTTACAGACGGGAATCTAATCGAGGGGTTCGAGGTGATTTATATATAGAATAACAGAGTCCCGAGGTTTGAGTTACAGACTGGAATCTAATCGAGGGGTTCAGGTGGTTTATATATAGAATAACAGATACCCGGGAATGAGTTACAGACTGGAATCTAATCGAGGGGTTCGAGGTGGTTTATATATAGAATAACAGATACCTGGGATTGAGTTACAGACTAGAATCTAATCGATGGGGTTCAGGTGGTTTATATATAGAATAACACATAACCTGGAGTTAGTTACAGACTGGAATCTAATCGAGGGGTTTGGGGTGGTTTACATATTGAATAGCAGATACCCGAGAGTGAGTTACAGACTGGAATCTAATCGAGGCGTTCAGGTGGTTTATATATGGAATAACAAACCCGAGAGTGAGTTACAGACTGGAATCTAATCGAGGTGTTAAGGGGGGCTTATATATAGAATAACAGATACCTGGGAGTGAGTTACAGACTGGAATCTAATCGAGGCGTTCGAGGTGGTTTATATATAGAATAACAGATACCTGGGTGTGAGTTACAGACTGGAATGTAATCGAAGGGCTCAGGGTGGTTTATTTTAAGAACAACAGATACCCGCGAGTGAGTTACAGACTGGAATCTAATCGAGGGGTTCGGGGTGGGTTATATATAGTATAACAGATACCCGAGATCAGGTTACAGACTGGAATCTAATCGAGGGGTACGAGCTGGTTTACATACACAATTTCAGATACTCGGGAATGAGTTACAGACTGGAATCTAATCGAGGGGTTCGGGGTGGGTTATATATAGAATAACAGATACCCGGGAATGAGTTACAGACTGGAATCTAATCGAGGGGTTCGAGGTGGTTTATATATAGAATAACAGATACCAGGAAATGAGTTACAGACTGGAATCTAATCGAGGGGTTCAGGGTGATTTATATATGGAATAACAGATACCTGGGAGTGAGTTACAGACTGGAATCTAATCGAGGGGTTCGAGGTGGTTTATATATAGTATAACAGATTCCCGGGTGTGAGTTACAGACGGGAATCTAATCGAGGGGTTCGAGGTGGTTTATATATAGAATAACAGAGTCCCGGGGTTTGAGTTACAGACTGGAATCTAATCGAGGGGTTCAGGGGGGTTTATGTATAGAATAACAGATACCCAGGAGTGAGTTAAGACTGGAATCTAATCGAGGGGTTCAGGTTGTTTATATATAGAATAACAGATGCCCGGGAGTGAGTTACAGACTGGAATCTAATCGAGGGTTTCAGGTGGTTTATATGTAGAATAACAGATACCCGGGAGTGAGTTACAGACTGGAATCTAATCGAGGGGTTCGAGGTGGTTTATATAAAGAATAACAGATACCCGGGAATGAGTTACAGACTGGAATCTAATCGAGGAGTTCAAGGTGGTTTATATATAGAATAACAGATACCCGGGAGTGAGATACAAACTGGAAGCTAATAGTGTGGTTCGGGGGGTTTATATATAGAATAATAGATACCCGGGAGTGAGTTACAGACTGGAAGCTAATCGAGGGGTTCGGGGTAGTTTATATATAGAATGACAGATACCCGGGCATAAGTTACAGACTGGAATCTAATCGATGGGTTCAGGGTGGTTTATATATGGAATAACAGATACCTGGGACTGAGTTACAGGCTGGAATCTAATTCAGGGGATCGGGGTGGTTTATATATAGAATAACACATACCCGGGAGTGAGTTACAGACTGGAATCTAATCGAGGGGTTCGGGTGGTTTATATAAAGAATAACAGATACCTGGGAGCGAGTTACAGACTGGAATCTAATCGAGGGGTTCGAGGTGGTTTAGAAATAGAATTTCAGATACCAGGGAGTGAGTTACAGACGGAAACCTAATCGCGGTGTTGGAGGTGGTTTATATATGGAATAACAGAGTCCCGGGAGTGAGTGACAGACTGGAATCTAATCGAGGTGTGCAGGGAGGTTTATATATAGAATAATAGATACCTGGGAGTGAGTTACAGACTGGAATCTAATCGAGGGGTTCAAGATGGTTTATATATAGAATAACAATACGCGGGTGTGAGTTACAGACTGGAATCTAATCAAGGGGTTCGGGGCG
Organism: Isurus oxyrinchus; assembly: GCA_026770705.1. Classification (NCBI taxonomy): domain Eukaryota; kingdom Metazoa; phylum Chordata; class Chondrichthyes; order Lamniformes; family Lamnidae; genus Isurus; species Isurus oxyrinchus. Next base: position 50,362 of record JANJGN010002338.1, read on the forward strand.
GGTTATATATAGAATAACAGATACCCGGGAATGAGTTACAGACTGGAATCTAATCGAGGTGTTAAGGGGGGCTTATATATAGAATAACAGATATCTGGGAGTGAGTTACAGACTGGAATCTAATCGAGGGGTTCAAGGTGGTTTATATATAGAATAACAGATACCCGGGAGTGAGATACAAAGTGGAAACTAATAGAGTGGTTCGGGGGGTTTATATATAGAATAATAGATACCCGGGAGTGAGTTACAGACTGGAAGCTAATCGAGGGGTTCGGGGTGGTTTATATATAGAATGACAGATACCCGGGGATAAGTTACAGCCTGGAATATAATCGAGGGGTTCGGGGTGGTTTATATATAGAATAACAGATGCCCGGGAGTGAGTTACAGATTAGAATCTAATCGAGGCGTTCGAGGTGGTTTATATAAAGTATAACAGATACCCGAGATCGAGTTACAGACTGGATTCTAATCGAGGGGTATGAGGTGGTTTACATACAGAATTTCAGATACCCGGGAATGAGTTACAGACTGGAATATAATTCAGGGGTTCAAGGTGGTTTCTATATAGAATAACACATACCCGGGAATGCGTTACAGACTGGAATCTAATCGAGGGGTTCGAGGTGGTTTATGTATAGAATAACAGATACCTGGGATTGAGTTACAGACTAGAATCTAATCGAGGGGTTCAGGTGGTTTATATATAGAATAACACATAACCGGAAGTTAGTTACAGACTGGAATCTAATCGAGGGGTTCAGGGTGGTTTATATATGGAATGACAGATACCTGGGACTGAGTTACAGGCTGGAATCTAATTGAGGGGTTCGGGGTGGTTTATATATAGAATAACACATACCCGGGAGTGAGTTACAGACTGGAATCTAATCGAGGGGTTCAGGTGGTTTATATAAAGAATAACAGATACCCGGGAGCGAATTACAGACTGGAATCTAATCGAGGGGTTCGAGGTGGTTTATATATAGAATGACAGAGTCCCGGGATTGAGTTACAGACTGGAATCTAATCGAGGGGTTCAGGGGGGTTTATGTATAGAATAACAGATACCTGGGAGTGAGTTAAGACTGGAATCTAATCGAGGGGTTCGAGGTGGTTTATATATAGAATAACAGAGTCCCAGGAGTGAGTTACAGACTGGAATCTAATCGAGGGGTTCGCGTTGTTTTATATATAGAATAACCATACCCGGGAAAGAGTTACAGACTGGAACCTAATCGAGGGGTCCAGGGTGATTTATATATGGAATAATGGATACCCGGGAGTGAGTTACAGACTGGAATCTAATCGAAAGGTTCTAGCTGGTTTATATATAGTATAACAGATACCCGAGATCGAGTGACAGACTGGAATCTAATCGAGGGGTACGAGGTGGTTTACATACAGAATTTCAGATGCCCGGGAATGAGTTACAGACTGGAATCTAATCGAGGGGTTCAAGGTGGTTTAAATATAGAATAGCAGATACCCGGGAGTGAGTTAAGACTGGAATCTAATTGAGGGGATCGAGGTGGTTTATATATAGAATAACAGTTACCTGGGATTGAGTTACTGCCTGGAATCTAATCGAGGGGTTCGGGGAGGATTATATCTAGAATAAGAGATACCTGGGAGTGTGTTACAGACTGGAATCTAATCGTTGGTTCGGGGGGTTTATATATAGAATAACAGATACCCGGGAGTGAGTTACAGACTGGAATCTCATCACGGGGTTCAGATGGTTTATATATAGAATAACAGATACCCAGGAGTGAGTTACAAACTGGAAATTAATCGAGGGGTTCGAGCTGGTTTATATATAGAATAACAGATACCCGGGTGTGAGTTACAGACTGGAATCTAATCGAGGGGTTCGAGGTGGTTTATATATAGAATAACAGATACCTGGGTGTGAGTTACAGACTGGAATGTAATCGAAGGGCTCAGGGTGGTTTATTTTAAGAACAACAGATACCCGCGAGTGAGTTACAGACTGGAATCTAATCGAGGGGTTCAGATGGTTTATATATAGAATAACAGATCCCGGGAGTGAGTTACAGACGGGAATCTAATCGAGGGGTTCAGATGGTTTATATATAGAATAACAGATTCCCGGGTGTGAGTTACAGACGGGAATCTAATCGAGGGGTTCGAGGTGATTTATATATAGAATAACAGAGTCCCGAGGTTTGAGTTACAGACTGGAATCTAATCGAGGGGTTCAGGTGGTTTATATATAGAATAACAGATACCCGGGAATGAGTTACAGACTGGAATCTAATCGAGGGGTTCGAGGTGGTTTATATATAGAATAACAGATACCTGGGATTGAGTTACAGACTAGAATCTAATCGATGGGGTTCAGGTGGTTTATATATAGAATAACACATAACCTGGAGTTAGTTACAGACTGGAATCTAATCGAGGGGTTTGGGGTGGTTTATATATAGAATAACAGATACCCGAGAGTGAGTTACAGACTGGAATCTAATCGAGGCGTTCAGGTGGTTTATATATGGAATAACAAACCCGAGAGTGAGTTACAGACTGGAATCTAATCGAGGTGTTAAGGGGGGCTTATATATAGAATAACAGATACCTGGGAGTGAGTTACAGACTGGAATCTAATCGAGGGGTATGGGGTGGTTTATATATAGAATAACAGATACCTGGGAGTGAGTTACAGACTGGAATCTAATCGAGGCGTTCGAGGTGGTTTATATATAGAATAACAGATACCTGGGTGTGAGTTACAGAGTGGAATGTAATCGAAGGGCTCAGGGTGGTTTATTTTAAGAACAACAGATACCCGCGAGTGAGTTACAGACTGGAATCTAATCGAGGGGTTCGGGGTGGGTTATATATAGTATAACAGATACCCGAGATCAGGTTACAGACTGGAATCTAATCGAGGGGTACGAGCTGGTTTACATACACAATTTCAGATACTCGGGAATGAGTTACAGACTGGAATCTAATCGAGGGGTTCGGGGTGGGTTATATATAGAATAACAGATACCCGGGAATGAGTTACAGACTGGAATCTAATCGAGGGGTTCGAGGTGGTTTATATATAGAATAACAGATACCAGGAAATGAGTTACAGACTGGAATCTAATCGAGGGGTTCAGGGTGATTTATATATGGAATAACAGATACCTGGGAGTGAGTTACAGACTGGAATCTAATCGAGGGGTTCGAGGTGGTTTATATATAGTATAACAGATTCCCGGGTGTGAGTTACAGACGGGAATCTAATCGAGGGGTTCGAGGTGGTTTATATATAGAATAACAGAGTCCCGGGGTTTGAGTTACAGACTGGAATCTAATTGAGGGGTTCAGGGGGGTTTATGTATAGAATAACAGATACCCAGGAGTGAGTTAAGACTGGAATCTAATCGAGGGGTTCAGGTTGTTTATATATAGAATAACAGATGCCCGGGAGTGAGTTACAGACTGGAATCTAATCGAGGGTTTCAGGTGGTTTATATGTAGAATAACAGATACCCGGGAGTGAGTTACAGACTGGAATCTAATCGAGGGGTTCGAGGTGGTTTATATAAAGAATAACAGATACCCAGGAATGAGTTACAGAGTGGAATCTAATCGAGGTGTTCGGGGTGAGTTATATATAGAATAACAGATACCCGGGAATGAGTTACAGACTGGAATCTAATCGAGGAGTTCAAGGTGGTTTATATATAGAATAACAGATACCCGGGAGTGAGATACAAACTGGAAGCTAATAGTGTGGTTCGGGGGGTTTATATATAGAATAATAGATACCCGGGAGTGAGTTACAGACTGGAAGCTAATCGAGGGGTTCGGGGTAGTTTATATATAGAATGACAGATACCCGGGCATAAGTTACAGACTGGAATCTAATCGATGGGTTCAGGGTGGTTTATATATGGAATAACAGATACCTGGGACTGAGTTACAGGCTGGAATCTAATTCAGGGGATCGGGGTGGTTTATATATAGAATAACACATACCCGGGAGTGAGTTACAGACTGGAATCTAATCGAGGGGTTCGGGTGGTTTATATAAAGAATAACAGATACCCGGGAGCGAGTTACAGACTGGAATCTAATCGAGGGGTTCGAGGTGGTTTAGAAATAGAATTTCAGATACCAGGGAGTGAGTTACAGACGGAAACCTAATCGCGGTGTTGGAGGTGGTTTATATATGGAATAACAGAGTCCCGGGAGTGAGTGACAGACTGGAATCTAATCGAGGTGTGCAGGGAGGTTTATATATAGAATAATAGATACCTGGGAGTGAGTTACAGACTGGAATCTAATCGAGGGGTTCAAGATGGTTTATATATAGAATAACAATACGCGGGTGTGAGTTACAGACTGGAATCTAATCAAGGGGTTCGGGGCGGGTTATATATAGAATAACAGATACCCGGGAATGAGTTACAGACTGGAATCTAATGGAGGGGTTCAGGTGGTTTATATATAGAATAACAGATACCCGAGAGTGAGTTACAGACTGGAATCTAATCGAGGTGTTAAGGGGGGCTTATATATAGAATAACAGATATCTGGGAGTGAGTTACAGACTGGAATCTAATCGAGGGGTTCAAGGTGGTTTATATATAGAATAACAGATACCCGGGAGTGAGATACAAAGTGGAAACTAATAGAGTGGTTCGGGGGGTTTATATATAGAATAATAGATACCCGGGAGTGAGTTACAGACTGGAAGCTAATCGAGGGGTTCGGGGTGGTTTATATATAGAATGACAGATACCCGGGGATAAGTTACAGCCTGGAATATAATCGAGGGGTTCGGGGTGGTTTATATATAGAATAACAGATGCCCGGGAGTGAGTTACAGATTAGAATCTAATCGAGGCGTTCGAGGTGGTTTATATAAAGTATAACAGATACCCGAGATCGAGTTACAGACTGGATTCTAATCGAGGGGTATGAGGTGGTTTACATACAGAATTTCAGATACCCGGGAATGAGTTACAGACTGGAATATAATTCAGGGGTTCAAGGTGGTTTCTATATAGAATAACACATACCCGGGAATGCGTTACAGACTGGAATCTAATCGAGGGGTTCGAGGTGGTTTATGTATAGAATAACAGATACCTGGGATTGAGTTACAGACTAGAATCTAATCGAGGGGTTCAGGTGGTTTATATATAGAATAACACATAACCGGAAGTTAGTTACAGACTGGAATCTAATCGAGGGGTTCAGGGTGGTTTATATATGGAATGACAGATACCTGGGACTGAGTTACAGGCTGGAATCTAATTGAGGGGTTCGGGGTGGTTTATATATAGAATAACACATACCCGGGAGTGAGTTACAGACTGGAATCTAATCGAGGGGTTCAGGTGGTTTATATAAAGAATAACAGATACCCGGGAGCGAATTACAGACTGGAATCTAATCGAGGGGTTCGAGGTGGTTTATATATAGAATGACAGAGTCCCGGGATTGAGTTACAGACTGGAATCTAATCGAGGGGTTCAGGGGGGTTTATGTATAGAATAACAGATACCTGGGAGTGAGTTAAGACTGGAATCTAATCGAGGGGTTCGAGGTGGTTTATATATAGAATAACAGAGTCCCAGGAGTGAGTTACAGACTGGAATCTAATCGAGGGGTTCGCGTTGTTTTATATATAGAATAACCATACCCGGGAAAGAGTTACAGACTGGAACCTAATCGAGGGGTCCAGGGTGATTTATATATGGAATAATGGATACCCGGGAGTGAGTTACAGACTGGAATCTAATCGAAAGGTTCTAGCTGGTTTATATATAGTATAACAGATACCCGAGATCGAGTGACAGACTGGAATCTAATCGAGGGGTACGAGGTGGTTTACATACAGAATTTCAGATGCCCGGGAATGAGTTACAGACTGGAATCTAATCGAGGGGTTCAAGGTGGTTTAAATATAGAATAGCAGATACCCGGGAGTGAGTTAAGACTGGAATCTAATTGAGGGGATCGAGGTGGTTTATATATAGAATAACAGTTACCTGGGATTGAGTTACTGCCTGGAATCTAATCGAGGGGTTCGGGGAGGATTATATCTAGAATAAGAGATACCTGGGAGTGTGTTACAGACTGGAATCTAATCGTTGGTTCAGGGGGTTTATATATAGAATAACAGATACCCGGGAGTGAGTTACAGACTGGAATCTCATCACGGGGTTCAGATGGTTTATATATAGAATAACAGATACCCAGGAGTGAGTTACAAACTGGAAATTAATCGAGGGGTTCGAGCTGGTTTATATATAGAATAACAGATACCCGGGTGTGAGTTACAGACTGGAATCTAATCGAGGGGTTCGAGGTGGTTTATATATAGAATAACAGATACCTGGGTGTGAGTTACAGACTGGAATGTAATCGAAGGGCTCAGGGTGGTTTATTTTAAGAACAACAGATACCCGCGAGTGAGTTACAGACTGGAATCTAATCGAGGGGTTCGAGGTGATTTATATATAGAATAACAGAGTCCCGAGGTTTGAGTTACAGACTGGAATCTAATCGAGGGGTTCAGGTGGTTTATATATAGAATAACAGATACCCGGGAATGAGTTACAGACTGGAATATAATCGAGGGGTTCGAGGTGGTTTATATATAGAATAACAGATACCTGGGATTGAGTTACAGACTAGAATCTAATCGATGGGGTTCAGGTGGTTTATATATAGAATAACACATAACCTGGAGTTAGTTACAGACTGGAATCTAATCGAGGGGTTTGGGGTGGTTTACATATTGAATAGCAGATACCCGAGAGTGAGTTACAGACTGGAATCTAATCGAGGCGTTCAGGTGGTTTATATATGGAATAACAAACCCGAGAGTGAGTTACAGACTGGAATCTAATCGAGGTGTTAAGGGGGGCTTATATATAGAATAACAGATACCTGGGTGTGAGTTACAGACTGGAATGTAATCGAAGGGCTCAGGGTGGTTTATTTTAAGAACAACAGATACCCGCGAGTGAGTTACAGACTGGAATCTAATCGAGGGGTTCAGATGGTTTATATATAGAATAACAGATCCCGGGAGTGAGTTACAGACGGGAATCTAATCGAGGGGTTCAGATGGTTTATATATAGAATAACAGATTCCCGGGTGTGAGTTACAGACGGGAATCTAATCGAGGGGTTCGAGGTGGTTTATATATAGAATAACAGAGTCCCGGGGTTTGAGTTACAGACTGGAATCTAATCGAGGGGTTCAGGGGGGTTTATGTATAGAATAACAGATACCCAGGAGTGAGTTAAGACTGGAATCTAATCGAGGGGTTCAGGTTGTTTATATATAGAATAACAGATGCCCGGGAGTGAGTTACAGACTGGAATCTAATCGAGGGTTTCAGGTGGTTTATATGTAGAATAACAGATACCCGGGAGTGAGTTACAGACTGGAATCTAATCGAGGGGTTCGAGGTGGTTTATATAAAGAATAACAGATACCCAGGAATGAGTTACAGAGTGGAATCTAATCGAGGTGTTCGGGGTGAGTTATATATAGAATAACAGATACCCGGGAATGAGTTACAGACTGGAATCTAATCGATGGGTTCAAGGTGGTTTATATATAGAATAACAGATACCCGGGAGTGAGATACAAACTGGAAACTAATAGAGTGGTTTGGGGGGTTTATCTATAGAATAATAGATACCCGGGAGTGAGTTACAGACTGGAAGCTAATCGAGGGGTTCGGGGTGGTTTGTATATAGAATGACAGATACCCGGGCATAAGTTACAGACTGGAATATAATCGAGGGGTTCGGGGTGGTTTATATATAAAATAACAGATACCCGGGAGTGAGTTACAGATTGGAATCTAATCGAGGGTTTCGAGGTGGTTTATATAAAGTATAACAGATACCCGAGATCGAGTTACAGACTGGATTCTAATCGAGGGGTACGAGGTGGTTTACATGCAGAATTTCAGATACCCGGGATCAGGTTACAGACTGTAATCTAATTCAGGGGTTCAAGGTGGTTTCTATATAGAATAACAGATACCCGGGAATGAGTTACAGACTGGAATTTAATCGAGGGGTTCGAGGTGGTTTATATATAGAATAACACATAACCTGGAGTTAGTTACAGACTGGAATCTAATCGAGGGGTTCGGGGTGGTTTATACATAGAATAACAGATACCTGGGTGTGAGTTACAGACTGGAATGTAATCGAGGGGTTCAGGGTGGTTTATATATGGAATAACAGATACCCGGGAGTGAGTTACAGACTGGAATCTAATCGAGGGGTTCAGTTGGTTTATATATAGAATAACAGATACCCGGGAGTGAGTTACAGACTGGAATCTAATGGAGGGGTTCAGGTGGTTTATATATAGAATAACAGATACCCGAGAGTGTGTTACAGACTGGAATCTAATCGAGGGGTTCGGGGTGGGTTATATATAGAATAACAGATACCCGGGAGTGAGTTACAGACTGGAATCTAATCGAGGGGATCGAGGTGGTTTATATATAGAATAACAGATAGCCGCGAGTGAAATACAGACTGGAAACTAATAGAGTGGTTCGGGGCATTTATATATAGAATAACAGATACCCGGGAGTGAGTTACAGACTGGAATATAATCGAAGGATTCGGGGTGCTTTATATATAGAATTACAGATACCCGGGAGTGAGTTACAGACTGGAATCTAATCGAGGGGTTCGAGGTGGTTTATATATAGAATGACAGATACCCGGGCATAAGTTACAGACTGGAATATAATCGAGGGGTTCGGGGTGGTTTATATATAAAATAACAGATACCCGAGATCGAGTTACAGATTGGAATCTAATCGAGGGGTACGAGGTGGTTTACATACAGAATTTCAGATACCCGGGAATGAGTTACAGACTGGAATCTAATTCAGGGGTTCAAGGTGGTTTCTATATAGAATAACAGATACCCGGGAATGCGTTACAGACTGGAATCTAATCGAGGGGGTTGGAGGTGGTTTATGTATAGAATAACAGATACCTGGGATTGAGTTACAGACTAGAATCTAATCGAGGGGTTCAGGTGGTTTATATATAGAATAACACATAACCGGGAGTTAGTTACAGACTGGAATCTAATCGAGGGGTTCGGGGTGGTTTATATATAAAATAACAGATACCCGGGAGTGAGTTACAGATTGGAATCTATTCGAGGCGTTCGAGGTGGTTTATATAAAGTATAACAGATACCCGAGATCGAGTTACAGACTGGATTCTAATCGAGGGGTACGAGGTGGTTTACATACAGAATTTCAGATACCCGGGAATGAGTTACAGACTGGAATCTAATTCAGGGGTTCAAGGTGGTTTCTATATAGAATAACAGATACCCGGGAATGCGTTACAGACTGGAATCTAATCGAGGGGTTCGAGGTAGTTTATGTATAGAATAACAGATACCTGGGATTGAGTTACAGACTAGAATCTAATTGAGGGGTTCAGGTGGTTTATATATAGAATAACACATAACCGGGAGTTAGTTACAGACTGGAATCTAATCGAGGGGTTTGGGGTGGTTTATACATAGAATAACAGATACCTGGGTGTGAGTTACAGACTGTAATGTAATCGACAGTTCAGGGTGGTTTATATTAAGAACAACAGATACCCGGGAGTGAGTTACAGACTGGAATCTAATCGAGGAGTTCGGGGTGGGTTATATATAGAATAACAGATACCCGGGAATTAGTTACAGACTGGAATCTAATCGAGGGGTTCGAGGTGGTTTATATATGGAATAACAGATACCTGGGACTGAGTTACAGGCTGGAATCTAATTGAGGGGTTCGGGGTGGTTTATATATAGAATAACACATATCCGGGAGTGAGTTACAGACTGGAATCTAATCGAAGGATTCGGGGTGCTTTATATATAGAATTACAGATACCCGGGAGTGAGTTACAGACTGGAATCTAATCGAGGGGTTCGAGGTGGTTTATATATAGAATAACAGATACCCGGAGTGATTTATAGACTGGAATCTAATCGAGGGTTTCGGATTGGTTTATATATAGAATAACAGATACCCAGGAGTGAGTTACAGACGGGAATCTAATCGAGGGGTTCGAGGTGGTTTATATATAGAATAACAGAGTCCCGGGAGTGAGTTACAGACTGGAATCTAATCGAGGGGTTCAGGGGGGTTTATATATAGAATAACAGATACGCGGGAGTGAGTTACAGACTGGAATCTAATCGAGGGGTTCAGGTTGTTTATATATAGAATAACAGATACCTGGGAGTGAGTTACAGGCTGGAATCTAATCGAGGGGTTCGGGGTGGTTTATATATAGAATAACAGATACCCGGGAGTGAGTTACAGACTGGAATCTAATCGAGGTGTTCAGGTTGTGTATATATAGAATAACAGTTACCCGGGAGTGAGTTACAGACTGGAATCTAATCGAGGGGTCCAGGGTGATTTATATATGGAATAACGGAAACCCGGGAGTGAGTTACAGACTGGAATCTAATCGAGATGCTCAGGTGGTTTATATATAGAATAACAGATACCCGGGAGTGAGTTACAGACTGGAATCTAATCGAGGGGTTCGAGGTGGTTTCTATATAGAATAACAGAGAGCCGGGAGTGAGCTACAGACTGGAATCTAATCGAGGGGTTCGGGGTGGGTTATTTATAGAATAACAGATACCCGGGAATGAGTTACAGACTAGAATCTAATCGAGGGGTTCAAGGTGGTTTATATACAGAATTTCAGATACCCGGGAGTGAGTTGCAGACTGGATTCTAATCGAAAGGTTCTAGCTGGTTTATATATAGTATAACAGATACCCGAGATCGAGTGACAGACTGGAATCTAATCGAGGGGTACGAGGTGGTTTACATACAGAATTTCCGATGCCCGGGAATGAGTTACAGACTGGAATCTAATTCAGGGGTTCAAGGTGGTTTCTATATAGAATAACAGATACCTGGGAATGCGTTACAGACTGGAATCTAATCGAGGGGTTCGAGGTGGTTTATGTATAGAATAACAGATACCTGGGATTGAGTTACAGACTAGAATCTAATCGAGGGGTTCAGGTGGTTTATATATAGAATAACACATAACCGGGAGTTAGTTACAGACTGGAATCTAATCGAGGGGTTCGGGGTGGTTTATATATAAAATAACAGATACCCGGGAGTGAGTTACAGATTGGAATCTATTCGAGGCGGTTTATATAAAGTGTAACAGATACCCGAGATCGAGTTACAGACTGGATTCTAATCGAGGGGTACGAGGTGGTTTACATACAGAATTTCAGATACCCGGGAATGAGTTACAGACTTGAATCTAATTCAGGGGTTCAAGGTGGTTTCTATATAGAATAACAGATACCCGGGAATGCGTTACAGACTGGAATCTAATCGAGGGGTTCGAGGTGATTTCTGTATAGAATAACAGATACCTGGGATTGAGTTACAGACTAGAATCTAATCGAGGGGTTCAGGTGGTTTATATATAGAATAACACATAACCGGGAGTTAGTGACAGACTGGAATCTAATCGAGGGGTTCGGGGTGGTTTATACATAGAATAACAGATACCTGGTTGTGAGTTACAGACTGTAATGTAATCGACGGTTCAGGGTGGTTTATATTAAGAACAACAGATACCCGGGAGTGAGTTACAGACTGGAATCTAATCGAGGAGTTCGGGGTGGGTTATATATAGAATAACAGATACCCGGGAATTAGTTACAGACTGGAATCTAATCGAGGGGTTCGAGGTGGTTTATATATGGAATAACAGATACCTGGGACTGAGTTACAGGCTGGAATCTAATTGAGGGGTTCGGGGTGGTTTATATATAGAATAACACATATCCGGGAGTGAGTTACAGACTGGAATCTAATCGAGGGGTTCGAGGTGGTTTATATATAGAATAACAGATACCCGGAGTGATTTATAGACTGGAATCTAATCGAGGGTTTCGGATTGGTTTATATATAGAATAACAGATACCCAGGAGTGAGTTACAGACAGGAATCTAATCGAGGGGTTCGAGGTGGTTTATATATAGAATAACAGAGTCCCGGGAGTGAGTTACAGACTGGAATCTAATCGAGGGGTTCAGGGGGGTTTATATATAGAATAACAAATACGCGGGAGTGAGTTACAGACTGGAATCTAATCGAGGGGTTCAGGTTGTTTATATATAGAATAACAGATACCCGGGAGTGCATTACAGACTGGAATCTAATCGAGGGGTTCAGGTGGTTCATATATAGAATAACAGATACCTGGGAGTGAGTTACAGACTGGAATCTAATCGAGGGGTTCGGGTTGATTATATATAGATTCGCAGATACCTGGGAGTGAGTTACAGGCTGGAATCTAATCGATGGGTTCGGGGTGGTTTATATATAGAATAACAGATACCCGGGAGTGAGTTACAGACTGGAATCTAATCGAGGTGTTCAGGTTGTGTATATATAGAATAACAGTTACCCGGGAGTGAGTTACAGACTGGAATCTAATCGAGGGATTCAGATGGTTTATATATAGAATAACAGATACCCGGGAGTGAGTTACAGAAATGAATCTAATCGAGGGGTTCGAGGTGGTTTATATATAGAATAACAGAGTCCCAGGAGTGAGTTACAGGCTGGAATCTAATTGAGGGGTTCGCGGTGTTTTATATATAGAATAACCATACCCGGGAAAGAGTTACAGACTGGAACCTAATCGAGGGGTCCAGGGTGATTTATATATGGAATAACGGATACCCGGGAGTGAGTTACAGACTGGAATCTAATCGAGATGCTCAGGTGGTTTATATATAGAATAACAGATACCCGGGAGTGAGTTACAGACTGGAATCTAATCGAGGGGTTCGAGGTGGTTTCTATATAGAATAACAGAGAGCCGGGAGTGAGCTACAGACTGGAATCTAATCGAGGGGTTCGGGGTGGGTTATATATAGAATAACAGATACCCGGGAATGAGTTACAGACTGGAATCTAATCGAGGGGTTCAAGGTGGTTTATATACAGAATTTCAGATACCCGGGAGTGAGTTGCAGACTGGATTCTAATCGAAAGGTTCTAGCTGGTTTATATATAGTATAACAGATACCCGAGATCGAGTGACAGACTGGAATCTAATCGAGGGGTACGAGGTGGTTTACATACAGAATTTCCGATGCCCGGGAATGAGTTACAGACTGGAATCTAATCGAGGGGTTCAAGGTGGTTTATATATAGAATAGCAGATACCCGGGAGTGAGTTAAGACTGGAATCTAATTGAGGGGATCGAGGTGGTTTATATATAGAATAACAGTTACCTGGGATTGAGTTACTGCCTGGAATCTAATCGAGGGGTTCGGGGAGGATTATATCTAGAATAAGAGATACCTGGGAGTGTGTTACAGACTGGAATCTAATCATTGGTTCGGGGGGTTTATATATAGAATAACAGATACCCGGGAGTGAGTTACAGACTGGAATCTCATCACGGGGTTCAGGTGGTTTATATATAGAATAACAGATACCCGGGTGTGAGTTACAGACTGGAATCTAATCGAGGGGTTCGAGGTGGTTTATATATAGAATAACAGATACCTGGGTGTGAGTTACAGACTGGAATGTAATCGAAGGGCTCAGGGTGGTTTATATTAAGAACAACAGATACCCGCGAGTGGGTTACAGACTGGAATCTAATCGAGGGGTTCAGATGGTTTATATATAGAATAACAGATCCCGGGAGTGATTTATAGACTGGAATCTAATCGAGGGTTTCGATTTGGTTTATGTATAGAATAACACAGGAGTGAGTTACAGACGGGAATCTAATCGAGGGGTTCAGATGGTTTATATATAGAATAACAGAGTCCCGGGGTTTGAGTTACAGACTGGAATCTAATCGAGGGTTTCAGGTGGTTTATATGTAGAATAACAGATACCCGGGAGTGAGTTACAGACTGGAATCTAATCGAGGGGTTCGAGGTGGTTTATATAAAGAATAACAGATACCCGGGAATGAGTTACAGAGTGGAATCTAATCGAGGTGTTCGGGGTGGGTTATATATAGAATAACAGATCCCGGGAGTGATTTATAGACTGGAATCTAATCGAGGGTTTCGGATTGGTTTTTATATAGAATAACAGATGCCCGGGAGTGAGTTACAGACTGGAATCTAATCGAGGGTTTCAGGTGGTTTATATGTAGAATAACAGATACCCGGGAGTGAGTTACAGACTGGAATCTAATCGAGGGGTTTGAGGTGGTTTATGTAAAGAATAACAGATACCCGGGAATGAGTTACAGACTGCAATCTAATCGAGGTGTTCGGGGTGGTTTATATATAGAATAACAGATAGCTGGGAGTGAGATACAGACTGGAATCGAATCGAGTGGTTCAGGGGGTTTATATATAGAATAACAGATACCCGGGAGTGTGTTAGAGACTGGAAGTTAATCGAGGGGTTCGGGGTGGTTTATATATAGAATAACAGACACCCGGGAGTGAGTTACAGACTGGAATCTAATCGAGGGGTTCGGGGTGGTTTATATATAGAATAACAGATACCTGGGAGTGAGTGTAGACTTGAATCTAATCGAGGGGCTCAGGGTGGTTTATATATAGAATAACGGATACCTGGGAGTGAGTTACAGACTGGAATCTAATCGAGGGGTTCAGGTGTTTTATATATAGAATAACAGGTTCCCAGGAGTGAGTTACAGACTGGAATCTAATCGAGGGGGTTCAAGGTGGTTTATATATAGAATAACAGATACCCGGGAGTGAGTTACAGACTGGAATCTAATCGAGGGGTTCAGCTGGTTTATATATAGAATAACCGATACCCGGGAGTGAGTTACAGACTGGAATCTAATCGAGGGGTCCGGGGAGGTTTATATATAGAATAACAGATACCTGGGAGTGAGATACAGACTGGAATCTAATCGAGTGGTTCAGGGGGTCTATATATAGAATAACAGATACCCGGGAGTGAGTTAGAGACTGGAAGCTAATCGAGTGGTTCGGGGTGGTTTATATATAGAATAACAGATACCAGGGAGTGAGTTACAAACCGGAATCTAATCAAGGGGTTCGGGATCATTTATATATAGAATAACAGATACCCAGGAGTGAGTTACAGACTGTAATCTAATCGAGGGGTTCGAGGTGGTTTATATACAGAATTTCAGATAGCCGGGAGTGAGTTACAGACTGGAATCTAATCGAGGGGTTCAGGTGGTTTATATATAGAATAACAGATACCAGGGAGTGAGTTACAGACTGGAATCTAATCAAGGGGTTCGGGGTGTTTTATATATAGAATAACAGATACCCGGGAGTGAGTTACAGACTGGAATCTAATCGAGGGGTTCAGTGTGGTTTATATGTAGAATAACAGATACCCGGGAGTGAGTTACAGACTGGAATCTAATCAAGGGGTTCGGGGTGGTTTATATATAGAATAACAGATACCCGGGAGTGAGTTACAGACTGAAATCTAATGGAGGGTTTCGGATTGGTTTTTATATAGAATAACAGATACCCGGGAGTGAGTTACAGACGGGAATCTAATCGAGGGGTTCGAGGTGGTTTATATAAAGAATAACAGATACCCGGGAATGAGTTACAGAGTGGAATCTAATCGAGGTGTTCGGGGTGGGTTATATATAGAATAACAGATCCCGGGAGTGATTTATAGACTGGAATCTATAAATGGTTCAGGTGGTTTATATATAGAATAACAGATACCCGGGAGTGAGTTACAGACTGGAATCTAATCAAGGGGTTCAGGGTGGTTTATATGTAGAATAACAGATACCTGGGAGTGAGTTACAGACTGGAATCTAATCAAGGGGTTCGGGGTGGTTTATATATAGAATAACAGATACCCGGGAGTGAGTTACAGACTGAAATCTAATGGAGGGGTTCAGGTGGTTTATATATAGAATAACAGATACCCGGGAGTGAGTTACAGACTGAAATCTAATGGAGGGGTTCAGGTGGTTTATATATAGAATAACAGATACCCGGGAGTGAGTTACAGACTGGAATCTAATCGAGGGGTTCGAGGTGGTTTATATAAAGAATAACAGATACCCGGGAATGAGTTACAGAGTGGAATCTAATCGAGGTGTTCGGGGTGGGTTATATATAGAATAACAGATCCCGGGAGTGATTTATAGACTGGAATCTAATCGAGGGTTTCGGATTGGTTTTTATATAGAATAACAGATACCCGGGAGTGAGTTACAGACGGGAATCTAATCGAGGGGTTCAGATGGTTTATATATAGAATAACAGATTCCCGGGTGTGAGTTACAGACGGGAATCTAATCGAGGGGTTCGAGGTGGTTTATATATAGAATAACAGAGTCCCGGGGTTTGAGTTACAGACTGGAATCTAATCGAGGGGTTCAGGGGGATTTATGTATAGAATAACAGATAGCTGGGAGTGAGTTAAGACTGGAATCTAATCGAGGGGTTCAGGTTGTTTATATATAGAATAACAGATGCCCGGGAGTGTGTTACAGACTGGTATCTAATCGAGGGGTTCGGTGGGGTTTATTTATAGAATAACAGATATCCGGGTGCGAGTTACAGACTGGAATCTAATCGAGGGGTCCGGGGAGGTTTATATATATAATAACAGATACCTGGGAGTGAGATAAAGACTGAAATCTTATCGAGTGGTTCAGGTGGTTTATATATAGAATAACAGATACCAGGGAGTGAGTTACAGACTGGAATCTAATCAAGGGGTTCGGGGTGTTTTATATATAGAATAACAGATACCCGGGAGTGAGTTACAGACTGTAATCTAATCGAGGGGTTCGAGGTGGTTTATATACATAATTTCAGATACCCGGGAGTGAGTTACAGACTGGAATCTAATCGATGTGTTCAGGTGGTTTATATATAGAATAACAGATACCCGGGCGTGAGTTACAGACTGGAATCTATTCGAGGGGTTCAGGTGGTTTATATATAGAATAACAGATACCCGGGAGTGAGTTACAGACTGGAATCTAATCAAGGGGTTCAGGGTGGTTTATATGTAGAATAACAGATACCCGGGAGTGAGTTACAGACTGGAATCTAATCAAGGGGTTCGGGGTGGTTTATATATAGAATAACAGATACCCGGAAGTGAGTTACAGACTGAAATCTAATGGAGGGGTTCAGGTGGTTTATATATAGAATAACAGATACCCGGGAGTGATTTACAGACTGGAATCTAATCGAGGATTTCATGGTGGTTTATATATAGAATAACAGATACCCGGGAGTGAGTTACAGACTGGAATCTAATTAAGGGGTTCGGGGTGGTTTATATATAGAGTAACAAATACCTGGGAATCAGTTACAGACTGGAATCTAATCGAGGGCTTCAGGGTGGTTTATATATAGAATAACAGATACCCAGGAGTGAGTTATAGACTGGAATCTAATCGAGGGGTTCAAGGTGGTTTATATATAGAATAACAGATACCCGGGAGTGAGTTACAGATTGAAATCTAATAGAGGTGTACAGGTGGTTTATATATAGAATAACAGATACCCGGGAGAGAGTTACAGACTGGAATCTAATCGAGGGGTTCGGGGGGGTTTATATATAGAATCACAGATTCCCGGGAGCGAGTTACAGACTGGAATCTAATCGAGGGGTTCGGGGAGGTTTGAAATATGGAATAACAGATACCTGGGAATCAGTTACAGACTGGAATCTAATCGAGGGGTTCGGGGTGGTTTATATATAGAATAACAGATACCCGGGAGTGAGTTACAGACTGTAATCTAATTGAGGGGCTCAGGGTGGTTTATATATAGAATAACAGAATCCTGGGAGTGAATTACAGACTGGAGTTGAATCGAGGGGTTCGGTGGGGTTTATATAGATAGAATAACAGATACCCGGGACTGAGTTACAGACTGGAATCTAATCAAGGGGTTCGAGGTCGTTTATATATAGATTCGGAAGCTGCAGCTGGTGCTGCAATCATGCGAAGCCAATCATTAAGTTCCAGCCTGTATCTTCCACCAGGTACACATTGTTCTGCAGTGTCAGGTGGCAGGAGCCTAGCCCCTGTGCTGAATTTGATGTGGTTCTTATCTGATTGCCACGTATTTACCTGAGAGTTTGAGTGCAGACTGACTCCTTTTGACAAACACAAGGCCTCAGTGATCCAGAGCTGTAATTATTTCTAACAGCATCTGTTGAAGCTTGAGCAAGCTCTTATCTCAGAATTACCTCTGAGCAACTCCAAACCTCTGCTTTGATGCTCATAAATGCTTTTAACTCTTTGCCTACATCTTTGCTAAAAGAGTTTGGGAGATGCGGCCTTATCATCCGCCCTCCCCACTGGGGTACTGGTTTTCATATGCTCCATAGCCTCCACCCCCCCTACCCCTGGGCAAGTGCCCACATGATCTTTGATTGTCAGGCAATTTGACTGTGGGCAGCATCGCCACCTGGCCTGAAACTGTCCTCAGCTGCAGGGTGGAGACACATGACCTCCCCCTCCCCAGCTCCCCACCACCTTGATCGCACCTCAGTGCTTCCATGATGCTCCTCACCGGGGCTCCCTTTGCCCCCTTCACCCGCCCAACATCAACTCTGGTCAGTCCAACAAGCCTGTTCCCCCCCAACCCCTCGCCTCGAAATTCTGGTTCCTCCTCCCCCACAAATCCTAGTCCCTCCCTTGCACACACGCATGCACCATCCCTATAAATACCAGGCACCTATTATCCAAACCTTCTGTGGCTACTCACTCCTGGCTGGTCTCCCACAGGCTCTTTTCAGTGCAGTAGGAGGCCATTCGGCCCATTGAACCTGCACTGGCTCTGAAAGAGCATTCCACCTCGTCCCTCTTCCCACTCCCCTGCCTTGTCCCCCTAACCTTGCACATTCTCTCTTTTCGGGTAGCCATCCAATTCCCTTTCAATTACCCTAATCGAACCTGCCTCCACCACCCTCTCAGGAAGTTCACTCCAGTCTCCAATCACCCTCTGGGTGAAAAAATGTTCCCTCACCTCACATTTACTCCTTTTGCCAATTACTTTGAATCTGTGCCCTCCAGTTCTTGATGCTCTCTGAAGTGGGAACAGTTTCTCACTATTTACCCTGTCCATACCCCTCAGGATCTTGGATACCTCTATCAAGTCCCCTCTCAGCCTTCTTTTCTCCAAGGAAAACAGTCCCATCCTCTCCAACCTTTTCTCACAGTTACAGTTCTTCATCCCGGGAATCGTTCCTGTGAATCTCCTCTGTACTCTCTCCGATGCCTTCACATCCTCCCTCGAGTATGGTGCCCAGAACTGGACGCAGTCCCCCAGCTGAGGCCTAACTAGTGTCCTATACAAGTTCACCATGACCTCCTTACTCTTGTACTCTATGCCCCTATTATTATAATTAGCCCCACGTTCTCCCCTTGGAAACTTGAGGCTGTCTTCAGTATACATACCCACCCCCTCCCTCCCTCTTTGCTTATGCTGATGATTCACCCCAGGCTAAAGAACTTCCAGACATTGAGAAAACATTCATTGAAAGTCTCTGTTCTCTGGAAGCCAGCTTCAGTAAATAAAGACTTCAACTAAACGCTGCCTCAATGGCCGTTTCAACCTGTCACCTGAACAATTCCCAAGGCCAGCGAGGAGCTTCAGGTTCGGATCTGCAAGCTGACCACTCACCCACCACCTCACGCCAAATTATCTTGGTGTCACCCTTGATCGAACATTGATACCCCCCCCCCCAATCCCCGGCATCGCCTCCAGAACACCGGCGCCAAGGTCAAGACGAGAGTGAATCTCGCACGGAAAGTGGCGGGTACCACCTGGGGCAGCAGAGCCCACACACGACACACTCGCCCTGGTCTACCCAACAAGCAGGGTACCGCCGCTCAACCTGGTGGTACAGAAGGTGGTAGGTATCCATGTTGACCCCTGTGCTGCTATTAACATATTCTGCTATCTTACCTTTATGCTGCTATCAGCACCTTCTTTAGTCTTTAACTATACCATTAACACTCCCTTTGCATTGCTGAAAATAGAGACATGTCGAAGTTTTTCATTTTGCACTCTTCAGGACACTTTGCAAGAAGCGTCTGACAATCTTAAATTGGTTGTCAGCCGTCAGACTTGCAGTTGTCAGTTGGGCTCGCAATGTGTGGCACATTCGCATGTACTGGAAGCTACATATATTAGTACACGGGGCCCTGTTCTTGCAGACAGAAGGAAGATCTACACGCATTGTGCCTGTTTCGGTCAAGCAAAATAAGTGACAGCCATTCGCTGACTCATTCCTCAGAGCAATGCCTTGAGCAATCAGGGTCAAGCTGCCTGCTTTAAATTTCAAACAATGCTTGGCAGTTAACCATCATTTACCATCACTGGTGCATTCTCCATGGCAACGGCTCTACCAGAGTCCACTTGTAAACCAATCGGCACTCTCTTCACGTACAGTATAAATTGTTGTTTTCCCCTTACATTGGTATTCTTGTGAAGCGTCCTGATGAGTGTAAGACAAAAAGCTTTGACATCTCTCTCTGCTCCCAGCAATACTCAAGTTCTGTACTGCCAAACTCCCTTTGTCTTGTGTCCATGACATCTTTGTCAATCCCTCTTGAGCTGCCACCTCTCCCTGACCTTCTGTTTTGCCCCACCTGTTCACCCCCTCTTAAACGGTATAAAATCCATCACATTACCACTTCTCTTTAGCTGCGAAGAGTCATACGGACGCAAAACATTTAACTCTGTTTCTGTCTCCACGGACACTACCAGACCTGCTGAGTTTTTCCAGCATTTTCTGTTTTTGTTTCAGATTTCCAGCAGCCTCGGTATTTTGCTTCTGTGTTACGGTAGGTCGCCACCTCTGGGAAGTCACGAGGGTCCTTTCAGCTAATGAAGCACTTCTATTAACACAGGACCTCGGCGGTGCGTGGGGGAAGGGGGAGTGGGGGGTGGTGGTGGAATCCCATGTACCCATCTGAAATCCCGCGGACCCCGCTGCAACACATTTCACACTCCATACAAACGGACAACAGCACCAACCTCTCAGTGGCACACCGAAACACTACCAACCACAACCAGGTAACTGACCCGAGGGACCCGACTACCGTCTGAAGGCCCAGGTTTCAACCTTTCCAGGAAAACATGGGCAACCCTCAACCTCTTGAGGACAGGCCAGGGATGTCGTGCCCCCCCCCCCCCCCACCAACCTCGCTCCACAACAGGAGGAACAGCTCAAATTCTGACTGACCAGTCGAATCGGACCATCGGACACATACTGGGCTCCTGGCCTGAGAGGTCTACTCCTACAGCATCACCATCGTTCACACTGTGCCAGAGGAAGCTGTTGAATGGATTGTTAACTTCGACATGGAACTATAACCGCTTCCCCAGACATAGGAATCATTTTTTTTAAAATGGAAACCTCCACTGCCCACGTCCCAACTCCCACCAAGTCGCACACCCCACGTGCTCGCCGATCTACACCGGCTCCCGGTCAAGCTATGCCTTGATATAAAAACCTCATCTGTGTTTTCAAATCCCTCTAGAGCCCCACACCTCCCTATCTCCATAACCTCCTCCAGTGCCTACATCACTCCCTATCTGTAACCTCCTCCAGTCCCTACAACCCTCCCTATCTCTGTAACCTCCTCCAGCCCCTACACCCCTCCCTATCTCTGTAACCTCCTCCAGCCCCTACAACCCTCCCTATCTCTGTAACCTCCTCCAGCCCCTACACCCCTCCCTATCTCTGTAACCTCCTCCAGCCCCTACAACCCTCCCTATCTCTGTAACCTCCTCCAGCCCCTACAACCCTCCCTATCTCTGTAACCTCCTTCAGTCCCTACAACCCTCCCTATCTCTGTAACCTCCTCCAGTCCCTACAACCCTCCCTATCTCTGTAACCTCCTCCAGCCCCTACAACCCTATCTCTGTAACCTCCTCCAGCCCCTACAACCCTCCCTATCTCTGTAACCTCCTCCAGCCCCTACAACCCTCCCTATCTCTGTAACCTCCTCCAGCCCCTACAACCCTCCCTATCTCTGTAACCTCCTCCAGCCCCTACACCCCCTCCCAATCTCTGTAACCTCCTCCAGCCCCTACACCCCTCCCTATCTCCGGAACCCTCTCCAGTCCCGACAACCCTCCCTATCTCTGTAACCTCCACCAGCCCCTACACCCCTCCCTATCTCTGTAACCTCCTCCAGCCCCTACACCCCCTCCCAATCTCTGTAACTTAGCCCCCTACAACCCTCCCTATCTCCGGAACCCTCTCCAGTCCCGACAACCCTCCGAGCTCCCTGCGCTCCTCCAATTCTGGATTCTTGAGCAACCCCTGATTCCCATCGCTCCACCATTGGCGGCCGTGCCTTCAGCTGCCTGGGGGGGCCCTAAGCTCTGGAATTCCCTCCCTAAACCTCTCCGGCTATCTCTCTCCCTCTCCCTTTCTCCTCCTTTAAGACGCTCCTTAAAACCGACCTCTTTGACCCAGCTTTTGGTTGCTTGTCCCCAATATTTCCTTCTGTGGCTGGAGGGTCATACTTTGTTTTATAACCCTCCTGTGAAGCGCCTTAAGGCGTTTCATTATTTTAAAAAGGTGCTATATCAATGTAAGTCATTGTTATTGGCCATCTCAACACCACCTAACCAGAATCACAGCTCTCACAGACCCCCAGGCCTGAAGGTACTGATGTCCATTCCCTCCCCAGACTCTTGATGCTGGTGAGGGAGGGAAGGAATGCCGGTCCCCGTGGGGAGAATTGGCCCCTCTACCCTCCCTTTCCCGTGGGACCGTCAGCACCCATCTCCCGAGAAGGGAGGGGAGGGTGTTAATGCCAAGGGTTCCCAGCTGCGCCTCGATTTAAAGGGGCCACACGGGTCGAAGGAGCGGACTAGGTCACCTGAGCGGGCATCACCCCTGCTGGAGTCGGGGGGTGTGGGGGGGGGGGGTTAGCTCCGAGGAAGCAGGGCCTCGATCCTGAGGGTGAGAGGGGCCAGCCACCCCAAACCCCAAACCCCTCCCTCCCCCAACCCATCTCCCCCACCTCCTGACAGAGCCTAGTATCACCCACGCGTGCCCTCGGAGTATCCTGACTGTCTACCGAGCCCTGGCACCCTGCCACAGCGTGCCAGCACCCGGGCTAAGGAGTCTTCCAGCTGAGACACGAAGGTGGAAAAAAAAATAATCAGGATTTGGCTGCACAGCGTATACTTAAAGCAGGACTGAGACTCACAGTGGGATGAGGCCTAATTTATATTTACACTCGAGGTAGCTTGCAAGCTGCGATTCAGCGAGCAGAACTGACTTCTGGCGAGACCGACGCCAGACATGTGAACAATTAAGGGATTAACATCCATCAACCGATGGGTGTGTCGCTTGGCAACCCTACATTTAGATTAAATTAAACCAACCCCCCCCCCCCCCCCCCCCTCCAATTGTACAAAAGCGGGCCGTGAAATCTGGAGAGAGCGAGCGGGAAACCACAAGCCCGTACACACTTCAGTCGTGCAGTCTCTGCCCCAGGGCAGTTGCTGTGGGATTACTGAAATCTGATCATTGCAGGCAAGTCTGGCGTTCATTTCGCCCATCCTCTGGCACCACCACCACCACCCCCCCCCGCCCCCCTCGAAACGGTGCCCCTGAGCGATTCTCGACACTTTATGGTGCAGGAGCAGGCCATTCGGCCCACCTGCTCTGTCGCTGCTGCTCCGCTCCAGCCTCCTCCCACCTTCTTCGTCTCCCCCACCTCCCACCGCTGCCACCAACCCATCCCTTCTATTCCCTTTCTCCGCCGTGGTGTTTATCCAGCTGCCCTCCGCCCCCCCCCCCATCTTTAAAACATACCGACACCGCTCATCCCAACCACCCACCCCCCCCCCCCCCCACCCCCTCTCCCCCGGCGGAAGCGAGTTCCACGTTCTCCCAGCTCCCTGGGGAACAGTGTTTCCTGAAGATCGGTGCACGGAGAAATGTTGTTCGCAAGCTCTCTTGCGCTTTAGTGAGGTTGGGGGCAGACAGTGTGAAGCGATGGTTTAGTAACGGGACCCTCCCCTCCCTGTGAGGGGAGTCATTCGTTCACCCAGAGGGACTTGGTGCTGTCTCCTGAGCGGGATTCCCGACTATTTCTCTCGCTCGCTTTACAGGATTATCCTGATAGGAGCTGGAAGGGGTCCATTCAGTATCCCCCTGCGCACCCCCACCCCTAACCACCTCGAGCCTGTTGCACAGGAACAGGAGGAGGCCATTCAGCCCCTCGAGCCTGTTACACAGGAACAGGAGGAGGCCATTCAGCCCCCTCACGAGCCTGTTGCACAGGAAAAGGAGGCCATTCAGCCCCTTGAGCCTGTTACACAGGAACAGGAGGAGGCCATTCAGCCCCCTCACGAGCCTGTTGCACAGGAAAAGGAGGCCATTCAGCCCCTCTCGAGCCTGTTACACAGGAACAGGAGGAGGCCATTCAGCCCCCCTCACGAGCCTGTTACACAGGAAAAGGAGGCCATTCAGCCCCTTGAGCCTGTTACACAGGAACAGGAGGAGGCCATTCAGCCCCCTCACGAGCCTGTTGCACAGGAAAAGGAGGCCATTCAGCCCCTCTCGAGCCTGTTACACAGGAACAGGAGGAGGGCCTTTCAGCCCCCCCCCCCCCCCCCCCCCCCAAATCGAGCCTGTTACACAGGAACAGGAGGAGGTCATTCAGCCACCTTGAGCCTGTAACACAGGAGCTGGAGGAGGCCATTCAGCCCCTCGAGCCTGTTACACAGGAACAGGAGGAGGTCATTCAGCCACCTTGAGCCTGTTACACAGGAGCTGGAGGAGGTCATTCAGCCACCTTGAGCCTGTAACACAGGAGCTGGAGGAGGCCATTCAGCCCCTCGAGCCTCTTACACAGGAACAGGAGGTGGCCAGTCAGCCCCTTCGTGCATGTAACACAGGAACAGGAGGAGGCCTTTCAGCTCCTCTCGAGCCTGCTCCGTTGTTCAGTCAGACAATGGCCTATCTGTATGTTAACTCCATTTACCCACCTTTGCTTTCTCGTTACCCCCAACCCAACAAAAATCTATCCATTGCCAGTCATTTTGGGTGGAGAGAGTTCCAGACTCCCACTGCCCTCTGTGTGAAGGAATTCTTCCTGATGTCCCCCCCGAGCAGCTTGACTCTCATTTTAAAGTTTGGTCCCCTTGTTCCAGACTTCCCCACTCACCACTTCGCCAGAGGAAATACTGCTTCTCTTGACTGACCCCTATCAAATCCTTTAATCATCTCAAACCCCTCGATTGGATCACCCCTCACATCTCTACACTCGAGGGAATACCAGCCCAGGCTGTGCAAGCTGTCCTCGGGATTTAACCCTTTCAGCCCCGGGATTGCCCTGGCCAATCCACGCGCCAAGGGCCAATGTGTCCTTCCGGAGG
>JANJGN010002339.1:0-2500 GCA_026770705.1 Isurus oxyrinchus
CGGCCTGTCCGAAACTTCCCGATCGTTGGAACCTCTCCTTCCAGTATCAGTAAGAGTCTTCACTGCACTTCCTGAAGTGCCTCTGGAAACATGGAGGTAGTTGTTGCCGGAGTTTCAATCCTTCCACTCCGCTCCCCCACCCCCCACCCACCCCAACCGCCAACCCCCCCACCCACTGCCCCCCCCCCACCCCATACCCGGGCCTCTGCTTAAACGTTGCCAAGATCGGATCCTGGTCGTCAGATTGAGAAAATCAACAGTTCCGGCTCTGTGTGCAAGTTTGTTCGTGGAACTTTCAATGCAAGAGAGAATCGGACAGCACAGGAGGGGGCCCTTCGGCCCATCCTCTTTATGCCGGCTCTTTGAAAGATCTGTCCAGTTAGTCTCCCCAGCCCTTTCCCCACCCCCCCATATCCCAGCAAATGTCCCCCCTCCCAGTATTTATCCGATTCCCCCCCCCACCTTTTGAAAGTTCCTATTGAATCTGCTTCCACCGCCCTTTCAGGCAGCGCCTTCCAGATCACAACAACTCGCTGTGTAAATAAAAAACAAATTCTCCTCATCTCCCCTCTGGTTCCCTCCCCGATTCTGACCATCTCTACATCCCTCGGAAAAACCCCGCTCGCCGCTCGCAGTTTTCCGAGGGGATCGAGAGAGATGCTCCGATTTTGGTGCCCTGAGGCGAAATTTCCGCTCGATTCCTTGCACCCCGACCCACCCCCCCCCCCCCCCCCCGCCCCCCGACCCCCCCCCCCCCCCCCCCCCGACCCCCGGAACCCCGCCCAAACTGAGCAACGGGCCTGTCGCTCGACCTCAACCCCGCGCGGGGGCTGAGGCCCGGGCGCAGAGGTCAGGCGAGGCCCAGGCTCCGGGCCGGGCCTGTGTTGACGTACGGCGGCCAGGCCTAGGGAGAAAAGGCTGTGAAAGGTGCGGAGAAAGAAACGTCTGGGATTCGGCATACGGTGTTTGTTGGGGCAGGGGTTGGTGGGGGTGGAGGGGGGGGGGGGGCGGTGGGGGCGGGGGTAGCGCTGCTGGGCAAAGAGGAGATTGACCCCAATATTTAAACCCCACCTCTCCCTCCCTCTAGCGGCCACCGCACACCCCGCCCCCCCCCCCCCCAACCCATTCACGTCTCCGACTGAGGACTGCGGCCCTCTCCCCGCCTACTCGGAACAGGTTGAGAGATTGTTCTGGAAGGTTTTCCACTTCACCCACCGCCACCCCCTCCCACCCCTCACAACCCCGCCACCCGTTTCCACCCCCCCCTCCCCCCTCCCCCACCTTCTAGGCCGAAGCCTGCCGGTGTTATTGAAACAGGAAGGGGTTTGGTCACTTCCTGATTTCATGACAAGGCTGGGCGGCTCGAATCGAAAAGAAACCAGCTGCCAGGGATTTCACAACGCCAACCACCCCCCCTTCCTCCTCCCTCCCCTCCCCTCCCTCCCCTCCCCTCCCCTCCCCTCCCCTCCCCTCCCCTCCCCTCCTCCCCCGGCGTGCCAGAGAGAGAGAGAGAGAGAGCTTTGTGAGCGGACGGCCCCCACAGTTAACCCCGCAAGCAGGCGGCATTCTCTTCAGGGGCCTTCGACCAGGCCTTCCGCCCGCGCCAGCCTAGGCCGGCACCGTCGCCGGCGGCCGATTCCCCCAGCCGTGTCCCGTGCGGGCGCCAGAGCGCGGGCCCCGCGCAGAGCCACAGCTACAAGCACAGCGTGCGTGGGTACCCCCGCCCTTCGGCTTGGCAGAAGGCCCCAGCATGGCTGACAGGAGCGTTATCCGGCGGAATCTGACCCCGCGCCACAGCCGGAGACAGGACAGCCAAAGCTCGGTCAAAGAGGTCAATTTTAAGGAGCGTCTTGACAGGGACAGAGAGAGAGAGAGAGAGGGGTGGTGGGGGGGGGAGGCGGAGAGATTTAGGAGGGGATTCCAGAGCTCAGGGCCCCCCAGGCAGCTGAAGGCCCGGCCGCCAATGGTGGAGCGATGGGAATCGGGGGATGAATATTGGCCCCAGGACATTGGGGAGAACTCCACTGCTTCCAGCAGCGACCACAGGGTCTTTGATATCGTCCCGAGAGGGCAGACGGGGGTCTCGGTTTAAACGTCTCATCCTGAAAAACGGCACCCCCGACTGTGCGGGGCTCCCTCAGTACTGACCCTCTGACAGGGCGGCGCTCCCTCAGTACTGACCCTCCGACAGTACGGCACTCCCATCAGTACTGACCCTCCGACAGTGCGGCATTCCCTCAGTACTGACCCTCCAACAGTGCGGCACTCCCTCAGTGCTGACCCTCCGACAGTGCGGCGCTCCCTCAGTACTGACCCTCTGACAGTGCGGCACTCCCTCAGTGCTGACCCTCCGACAGTGCGGCGCTCCCTCAGTACTGACCCTCCGACAGTGCGGCGCTCCCTCAGCACTGACCCTCCGACAGTGCAGCACTCCCTCAGTACTGACCCTCCGACAGGGCGGCGCTCCCTCAGCAGTGACCCTCCGACAGTGCAGCACTCC